>JASUDE010000305.1:0-58077 GCA_034509685.1 Colletotrichum cereale | reverse complement strand
GCCCCCCCCCCCCCCCCCCCCCCCCCTCTTACCGAACGGAGACCGAGTTCTGCCGCCTCCACTGCGCTTCACTTGGCAGCCTGGCGAACCGGTGACCATTATGGCAAGACACAAGCTATGGCTCCAGATCCCCGGCAACAAGGACGTATGTGGGGAATGCGGTGTTGTAAGAGCAGATGCCAAGAGGATCACATCGTTTGGTCCCGATGCAATATGCGCAAATTGTTCCGCTCGAAAGCGCGCTCGAGAACACAAGCGATTACCACGAGGACGATCACCACCACAGTGGAAGCCTGGCCAACCGGTGACCGATCGGAAAGCACACGAGAAATGGCTCAAGATCACCGGCAACAAGTACGTCTGTATGACCTCAATTGCGGTATTACGAGAAACAAGCACTTCCGTCGGTTCGGTCCTGATTCAAGATGCACAACGTGCCGTTGCCAGAAGCACACATGACGGCGTTGATCGAAAAATTACGGATATTGTACAGAGTTGAAAATGGCTCAGCCAGTGCTCGGATATTGAGGCAGTTGTGGCAATCATCTTCTTATGAGGCGTTATTTGAATTTGCAGTGGTTATGGCGAATGTTTTCCTGGGAGGTGTTATTCGAATTTGCACAGAAATGGACAGGGAGGAGAATGACTACGTGCTTTGCTCCATGTATACGGATTGCTTTAAACAGTTACCTTGTTATGGTACAAGTGCGAACATAAATCAGACTCCATCCATAAGGTCTAATATCCACTCTGCTCCCGGCGTTGATCATCATCATCGTCCTTCGAACCATTGGCTGCCTCTCCGGCGTCCTTGATGGCCTGCTCGTCGCCTCTGAGCTTGGCAAAGTAAGACTTGATATCCTCTGCGCCGATCGCTTGGCCGCTCTCCGCAAATTGTTGGAAGAATGGCTTCAGCTGCTCCTTGAGGTGGTTGTACGCCATGACGCCCTCGATCGCACGAACGCGGTCAACGTTTCTTAGAGCACTCTCACCGCGCTCAAGAAGACTGCCGCTACCATTGGTCGATCCACCGTGCTCTGAGTCTGCACCATCCGAAAGTGGTGGCTCGTACGTCTCCTCCTCCTCCAGCAGCTGCGGGTGCGGGTCTAGGTTGCGGTAGCACGACGAGCAACGGCAGAAATTGTTGCGGAAATCCTCTGTCATGAAGAGCGAGAACTCCCCCTTCGGTGGAGGGGGGAGTGCTGCCCACTTGCAAGTCGACACAGCCTCATTAGGCTCTTCCTTGGCCCCTGCAGCTCTGCTGTCAGGTCCGTTCTCCGATGGCTCGGAGCCGCCCTTCAGTCGCTTAACCTCCGGTTCAGCATCACCGTCATCCGCCTTACGCTTCCTGGTAGCTTCCTCTGTGATTGGGACGTCGTCCTGCTTCTGGCGTAAAATGACGGCGGGCAAGAACCCCTTCGCACCGGCGTATTTCTTGATCCACGGGTTGGCGTTGACACACTTGTAACAGAGGAACGCCTCAAAGTCATCTTCGCCCGGGAAGCCGGGTGGCATTGGCGGATCTTCGTCGTCTTCTTCCTCTTCCTTGTGCTCAACAGCTGCCGCCGCCTCGGTCGGGCGCACCTCCGAATCCTCCAAGATTGTGGGCAAAGCTGCATCTTCTGTAGTGTTATCCTTGGGTTTGGTCCCCTCCCCCCTCTTCATGCCCTCGAACCAGTTAGGACCCAGCCCGACCAAGCAGCCAGGGTGATACCAATCTTCGCCACAGCCGCCAGTCTCAGCCGTACCCAAACCCAAGCACTGAAACATGGTGCCCTTTTGCTGGAATGGGTCATAATCACACTCGCACGCACAGAACCTATTCCTAAAGTTCTGGTTGTACTTATTGTTCGCATCCGGTTCCTCCGAACAAACGCCACCCTTGGTGTTGTTAACGGGGTTGATTCGCAGGCTGCAGGGACTTGTAGATGGGTATCGCTTCGTGCCGCAATCGCATGTGAAGTTTCTCTTGGTGAAAATCTCGACGAGGGTGTGTTCGCCGTGACACTGAACCGAGCAGGCATAGCAGACGCCTGCGCCATCGTAGGGGTCCTTCGGGTTTGTGGGCGGCGGGTTGCAAGTCAAACAGGCGAAGACGCTCTGGCGAAGAGATCCGAGGATCTTTGTGCAGTTCTCGATGCTCTATGTACAGTCAGACTGGGGTTTCGGTTGGTAGATGGAGTGCGGAGGGACTAACGTAGGGAAGAGCTTCGCGCGCGTCGGCTTCCAACTGCATCTGATCGCGGATGAATCTAGAAAAGGTAGAGTGAGCTCAGGAAAACACTTGATAACGTCGGGCTGTTGGCGCACTCAGCAGCAGTTTGAGAATCGTTGGATTTGTGCGACGAGAAGCTCTCGCTGCGCGCAGCCTTGGGCGCGCCAGTAGGGACAGCAGCGTCAGCGTTGCCAGACGCAGCTGGTGGCGGAGGAGGCTCCATTGACATTTTGGCGATGAATCAATCTGCGATGAGCTCGAAGTGGTGGGAATGTGACCGTAAGTTGTATTTCTGGTCGCGAGAGAGAGCCGGCAGAGCAGGAAGATGGGAAGTTGTTGGACGCATCCTGGGTCTCTAAGAGCATTGATTGAGTTGTCGCGTTGAGGAAAGGTACGTCAGATACGTACCGCGGCTTCTTCTCCTCTCCTACAGTCCCCGAACTTTTCGTCCGTGCGTAAAAGAACACCAACATCATGTCATCTCAACTAGGTACTATCAATTAAAAGGGTAGTGGGCTGGCATTGCCATTATCTATGGTAAGGGGTCTAGATAGACTGGTATCACTGTTCTATATAGTTATTATAGAATATCCCTTCTGTCGAATGGTGATTGGGATGACATTATGTTGGTGATTTTTTGTGTATAGGGACGCTGCCAGCGGAACATACTGTAGCAGCTGCCCACAATTGCCCATTTACACGTCGTCCATATCAGGAAAGGTGCCACTTTACGCGCTCACCCCTGACGCGGTTCCCCCTGGCGACGCGGATGGGTCCTCGTTCTAATTTCGCACTCTTGCCCCCCCCTCTGCGCTCCCCCATTCCAACATCCCCTCTCCTTCACTACCACTTTTCGACGATTCCGTCGCAAACATTCGCATTCAAGAAGAGGACCAGTCTACCGCTGTGCAGTGCCTCTTTCTAACTCTGCAATCATGAGGTAAGATTTCTGGAACTCCTCCTTTAGCCTTGAATCCGGGATGCTCCACTGGAGTGAGTGAGAAAAAAACACTTGAGTGCTGACCAACAACTCCAGTTCTCCTCTTAGAAGCAATCCGAGTTCCGCCAACAGAGGGACACCCGCTCGATCCAGTCGCAAACGTGGCCGTACGAATGGCGACGATGGGTCATCGGTCGTTGTTCCGGGATCAAGTCCTATGCCCTCGTCTCCCCCGGCACCCCTCATGGCGCATGGCGGTGACGATGATGAGGACATAGAGGACGAGGCCGAGATCCAGGACGACGACTTGGACGAAATGGATGAGATGGCCGAAGACGAGGTTGACCTTTTCAGAGAGGGTTTCGAGCAGGATTACAGAGCCAAGGAAGACGATGGATACGAAGGCATCGATATCGATGACGAGGGCGATTTTGGCGACATGGACCTCGCCGAGAGGCGGAAGCTTGAAGCCCAGCTCAACCGCAGAGACAGAGAAGTTGCCCGTCGCCAACGTATTCCCGCCGCTTTTCTTCCGGGCGAAGACGATGAAGGCGACATTGACCTCTCGGCTCAGCCTCGACGTCGCCGCCACCATTACGATGAAGATCCCGATGAAGACATGGATGCCGATATTATGGACGAGGAGCTTTCTCTCGAGGCTCTCCAAGATGTCAAGGCCGCCAGTCTCACTGAATGGGTGTCTCAACCATTTGTGCAGCGAACCATCAAGAGAGAGTTCAAAGCTTTCTTGACCGAGTACACCGACGAACACGGCTCTTCCGTCTATGGCAACCGTATCCGGACGCTTGGTGAAATCAACGCCGAGTCTCTCGAGGTTTCTTACGAGCATCTCTCCACATCCAAGGCCATTCTGGCCTACTTCTTGGCCAATGCACCGGCTGAGATGCTGAAGCTCTTCGACGAGGTCGCCATGGATGTTGTGCTCCTTCACTACCCCGACTACGAGCGCATCCATGCTGAAATCCACGTACGCATTTTCGACCTTCCTGTCCACTACACCCTGAGACAACTTCGTCAATCACACCTGAACTGTTTGGTGCGCGTCAGTGGTGTCGTGACGAAAAGAACAGGTGTCTTCCCTCAGCTCAAGTATGTCAAGTTTGACTGCACCAAGTGCGGTATCACTCTCGGCCCTTTCCAGCAGGAGTCGAACGTTGAAGTAAAGATTTCGTACTGCCAGGCCTGCCAGTCTCGGGGTCCTTTCACGCTCAACTCGGAGAAGACCGTGTACCGCAACTACCAGAAACTTACCCTTCAAGAGTCTCCTGGTACGGTCCCGGCCGGTCGTTTGCCTCGTCACAGGGATGTCATCCTTCTTTGGGACCTCATTGACAAGGCTAAGCCTGGTGAAGAAATTGAGGTGACTGGTGTTTACCGAAACAACTACGACGCTCAGTTGAACAACAGAAATGGATTCCCCGTTTTCGCCACAATCCTGGAAGCAAACAACGTCATCAAGTCCCACGACCAGTTGGCAGGTTTCCGCATGACAGAGGAGGATGAGAACGAAATCCGCAAGCTTTCAAGAGAGCCCGGCATTATCGAAAAGATCATCAACTCCATGGCGCCAAGTATTTACGGCCACACGGATATCAAGACAGCCGTTGCGCTCTCTTTGTTCGGTGGAGTTGCCAAGGTAGGGCGCGGTTCTCACCAGGTCCGTGGTGACATCAACGTTCTGCTTCTGGGCGACCCTGGTACTGCCAAATCTCAAGTTCTCAAGTATGTCGAAAAGACGGCTCATAGGGCTGTCTTCGCAACGGGTCAAGGTGCTAGTGCTGTTGGTTTGACAGCCAGCGTCCGACGAGACCCGTTGACTAGCGAATGGACTCTGGAAGGTGGTGCCTTGGTGCTGGCGGACAAGGGCACGTGCCTGATCGATGAGTTCGACAAGATGAACGACCAAGACCGAACATCTATTCACGAAGCCATGGAACAACAGACCATCTCTATTTCCAAGGCCGGTATCGTGACGACTCTCCAGGCTCGTTGCGGTATCATCGCTGCTGCTAACCCAATCGGCGGGCGGTACAACTCGACAATCCCCTTTTCCGCCAACGTCGAACTCACGGAGCCTATCCTCTCCCGTTTCGACATTTTGTGCGTAGTCCGAGATACCGTTGAGCCTGAAGAGGATGAGCGCCTTGCTCGCTTCATTGTTGGCTCGCATAGTCGCAGCCATCCTTCGTCATCACAGCCTGCGGAGGACTCGATGGAGGTCGAGAACGAGTCAGAGAACCGGGAAACACAAGCCGAGTCTCAGAGGAAAGAGGGCGAAATTCCTCAGGAACTTCTCCGCAAGTACATCTTGTATGCGCGCGACCGCGTCAGTCCCAAGTTGTACAACATGGATGAGGACAAGGTCGCCCGTCTGTTTTCTGATATGAGAAGAGAGTCTCTGGCCACTGGCGCATACCCCATTACTGTAAGCCCCCCTGAATGAAATTGTAGTGAGCGTAAAGGCGCTAATCCAGCTTCAGGTGCGTCATCTTGAGGCCATCATCCGCATCAGCGAGGCCTTTGCGAAGATGAGACTCTCGGAGTACTGCAAGGCGGAGGATATTGACAGGGCCATTGCTGTGACCGTCGAGAGTTTCGTCGGTAGCCAGAAGGTCAGCTGCAAGAAGGCGCTGGCACGAGCTTTCGCCAAGTACACGTTGAACAAGCCGAGGGGAAACTGGCAAAGGAGGGCTGGGGGCAGTCAGGCATCGAGACAAGCAGGCGTCATGCGAGCTTGATTTAGTTAGCCCGTTTTGAGGATTGTGGTTTGCATTTTCATGATGGGGGCGGAACCTTGAATGTACCGGCAAAATAGGCTGGTGGCGATCGGCGCAGAGGCGAAGCGCATATGTCCGGGATGGATAATTGATGGATGATATCAGGGTATTGCGAACAATGGCTACATTTTTTGTCGTTGCAGTGCGTTCTGGATGGGTTTGAACATGGCGCGCATGATCAACTGTTGCTGGTCGTGCAACTGACCATTTTCGAGTGACATCTTTTCTCTGATGCCACTCTATAACCGATCACCACCTCCAATACGAGGATCGACTTCGTGAAACCAACAGATGGTGGTGGGGGGCTTTAAGCGTGGGGTAACTGAGGAAGCTTGGTTCCATGTCTTTGGCTGTAGAAGAATAGGTGATCAGGAATGAAAAGGAGGTAACGAGTTGAAGGAAGGGGACACAAATTGAGCGGCAATTCATATGGACACCATAGCAAGCAGCAATCCAGAAGTGCGACCTCTATCTCACAATATTCTCTAGAGCGTCCCGTTTACCCTCCCGTATCTCTCCATCACCATACTTTGTTTTCTCGAGAACGTGGTGGCTGTGAGGTGAAGCCGTCGGAATAACCCTTGCTTGAGAGAAGCGGTTGTGTGAAGATTGATATCCCTCCCTTCTGCTGCCCATGTTTATCGGAGTTGCCACTGTTGGCACCAGCAGGAGTTTGTACTTGGCCTAGGGAGTTCTCACCCCGAAAGGACTGATCACGGAGCAGAAGCACAGCCTCCCTTCTTGCTATCCCCCTTGCCTGGACGCGAATCTCACAAACATCACATAGTCTCATTTATCTTGCGCGGTTGCTTCTTTCTCATGCCAAGTTTGTGCATCCCTGTGCAACTGTTTGCCTGTCCTGATTCGGAAAGGCGTCCCTTTGATGTACATTTCGTCTGCCGCAGGAAACGTAACCACGACCTACCTAGCTGCAAACGTCTCCAGACCTCGGCTGGCAGGCTCGATTCTGCACTCCGTTTCCAATTTCATGTAAACGGGCTGTCCGCTTTGTTTGCTCTCGTGGCACACTTGTGTTACGCACCCACAAGGTACCTCGCCATGCGCGGCGCCATCACGGGTTCAACGACTGCTAGCGTCCGCACGCGTGCCTTGAAGAGGATATTCTTCATCCCTTAGCCTACAGAGCATTCTTCGACTGACAGTGGGCGCCGCCGACGTACCCTCGCTTCTGGGGTCGATTCGCAGATCCACGGCACGGGCAAGTCGTCCCTCAATCAAGATCCCTCTTCTAAATGTCAAACGCTGCAGCCGTCCTTTCAGGTCCCGCACCCTTAGACAGTGTCTCGTTGGATAAACAGTCTGTTTGCCCGGTAGTCACCACATACCCGGGGTTCCTTGGTGTTCACTCATACCCACTTCATTGACAGAATGCCGTCGTGGCCCCATCCCTTCTTGCCCTTCTGAGAGGGTGGAAGAACTTCACCTGTTCAACCCACAAACAACGGAAGGCAGGTCTTTGCCCTCCGAAAGGTTTCTTTCGTCCTCCAACTCCCGACGACATGGTTACGAGCGAATGTTATCCGGCACCGGCGTCAACCTTTCAACATCAAGTAACGCCGCGCAAAACCAAACTACGCGCGCAGCCGAGACCTCGAACGGTTGTCGAATAGACCCTATCCGAACTTCATTTAGGAGCATCATGAGCCGCATGTCCTTGAAACGCGTCCCTGTAGGTGCTAAAAACAGCCCTCCCACGACGTCTGATTTCAAGCACGACCTCTGCAGTACACTTGAGTCCGATTATATATCGCCACGAAGAGAGGAGGTGTATGCGTGGCCACCGAACCCGGATCACGACCTTGTATCGCCGCTTGAGTCGACTTCATCATCGCCCTGTGTGTTGGAAATTGCGACGCCAACATCCAAACACTCGATGGCCTGGGACGACCCGCCAAAGTCTTCCGCCCCATGGCACGATGCCGGGGCCGAAGAGATGGGAGACCTTGGGCGCGCGACGCCGAGCAAAGATGAGAGCCAACACCACAGCATACCTATAGCAGCGGAGAGCATGCAAAGTCAGCCGAGGCAGGAAGGGCGCTTTGGCGACGAGCCTGGCCGGGTGGACGACAACGAGATGTTGAACAAGAGATTCAGTAAGTTCTCCTACGTTGTTACCCCACCGCAGTCGGCACCTTCTGACGGAAAGCCCAGGCCAGCCGCCAACTTACTGCGACTCGCGAAACGACGTTCACAGAAAGAAGCACAACTGGCTCTCCCTGTCCATCCTGGCTCTGTCCGTCTACTCGACAAGTCTCAGCTGTCTCTGGTTCATCGTGGCCATCGTGCAGCCGCGATGGGGGCCACAGATCTCCTCAAGTGGCGGAATCCTCCCGTCCACGGCGTCTCTAGTGTGCGCCATGTTTGCCAAGACGATTGAGATATCCTTCGTGACCGTCTTCGTGACCTTCATCGGCCAGGTCCTAACGCGCCGCGCTTTCGTGAAGAAGTCCAAGGGCATGACGTTGGCCGAGATGACGATGAGAAGCTGGGTCATTGTGGGTTCAAGTGTGCCTCTTCCGGCATAGGGATGAACTGACTCGATAAAGCAACCAGGGTTCTTGATTACGCACTCGGAGACGCTGCCGTACGCCGGAACGACGCTTCTCGGGGTGGTTTCTCTCGTTGCGACGATTGCGTCGACGTTCTACACGACGGCGTCCGACGCTTTGGTCGCCCCCAAGCTGAAATTCGGTGGCTGGGAGAGCAAAACGCTGAGCGGCTACGTCTTGGCCTCCTACGCGAATCCCCCCTTCGCTCGAGAGAGCTGCCAGACGCCACTGCGAGACAGCGACCCCGCGGGCGTTGACACTGCTGGACGTGCTTGTCTCGAAGTGCAGTACGCGGGACAGTGTAAGTGGCTTTGCGGACCAGGTCTGATATGTAAAGTTGAGGCACTGATCGTCTCCCTCCAGCTTATCGGAATTTGATGTCCTTCTTGGGCGACTGGGACGCTATCAACAGAAACGGCACGAGCGCCACCGTCGACATCTCGCACCGCCCCGTGGGAACGGCCCTTCTGTATGACAACACGACGCTGACATCGGCGTGGATCGAGGTCGAATTTAGCAACACGACCAAGAACTTTGAGGACTACGGCAGGATCATTAATAATGTCACTCTCGCGATGCCTCACCCAAGTGTGTACGACGCAGCCACGAACCCGGTAAACAAGATCCTTCAGCCAAACGACTTGTCAGGAGTAGGAGAGTACGCCATCAAGGCGAGCGTTGTGTCCCCTACGCTCAACGTCATGTGTGTCAACATGTCGCCGGATGAACTTGCGCCCTTGGTCTATACGGAATGGCCCATGGGCAAGATCAACTCCAATGACACGTTGGTCCCGGGTCAGAGGATTGGTCCACCGGACTGGGAGCAGTATGTGCCGGGGCTGTTGGAGACGGAGTGGCTGAACCGGACGTCGGTGGACAGCGTCTTTCGCTGGGGAGAGCAGTATAACCGGCGA
This sequence comes from Colletotrichum cereale, assembly GCA_034509685.1. NCBI lineage: Eukaryota > Fungi > Ascomycota > Sordariomycetes > Glomerellales > Glomerellaceae > Colletotrichum > Colletotrichum cereale. Next base: position 48,640 of record JASUDE010000305.1, on the reverse strand, counting down.
CCGCCCGTGTTCCAGCTCGTGAGTGATTGAAGCAAGACGAGTGCACGATCTGGATGCTAACGGCTACCTCACAGTACCCCGCAGACTTCAACATGGTGACCAACACCACGGCTGGGAACGATGCGATCTATGTCCTGACCAAATCAGCGTCCATCACAAACTACACCCTCTGCGAGATGCGTTCGTGGGTATCCCCGCTCTGCTCGACGCACTTCAACATCTCCGGTACGGCGGGGGCGCACATGCAAGCCCACTGCGAGGATCCCGAGGACAAAGACGGCTACAACCACGTGCACCCAGAGGTCTCATTTTCTGTGCCGGTGATCGACTGGAAGGTAAGGATCCATGCTCACACTCGACGGCATACACATACGCATGTGAACACTCGCTTACCTCTGTCCTAGAACATTGCAGACCAATGGCGCCTATCAATGGACATTAACGGCGGCGCCCAGAACAACAATGCGTCCAACGCTCGTATTCTCTCGCAGTTCGTCGTCGGGGAACCGAAACTCAATCCCCTCCTCCCCTCCATGGCGGAAGCGCTCGCGGTCTACGCCTCCTCCACGCTCATCATTGGCGGCCACGGCACGCCCTTTGAGCACTACTGGCGGCACGAGAAGACGCAGCTCGGCGTCCCGGGCACCCTGGACCCGTTCCGGGCGTCGATCCGCACGCAGGAGTACACCTCGGGCCACATGTCGGAGTGGCAAAAGGTGTTTTACCTGGTGCTCGTCCTCGTGGTGGTCATCAACGTCGTCTGCCTCGCCTACTTCCTCGCGCGGTCCGGTCTGGTCACCGACTTCACGGAGCCACAGAACCTGTTCGCCCTGGCCGTCAACTCGCCGCCCAGCGAGCAGCTCAAGGGCAGTTGCGGCGGCGGGCCGGTGAAGCGCGACCTCGTGGTGCCGTGGCGCGTGGCCTACGCGAGTGGCGCGAACCACTACTTCTTCGAGGAGGCGAGCGACCGGCCGTGGCGGGGCAAGTATGCCGGGCAGGACCTGTTGTCGGCGGACACGACGTACCGCGGGCGGCAGCGGAGCAGTTACGACAGGCTGAGCACGAGCGGCTCGTGGATGCCACAAGCATGGCAAGCCAACCTGTCTAAGCTGCGTTAGTTGTGTGTCTCAATCACAGGGTTCAAGCAACCCAGTTCTTCAGTCAAGCATAAGCGAGGTACTCAACCCCTTGGAATTGTCTGTATAGAATGCAGCTGATCTTTCCTTGAGTCGACACCACGCAAGAGAGGAGAAGCACAGCCGTTTCGTGCAATAACAAACCCACCCGCTTGCTGAATTATGGCACTGGGAGAGACATGGTTACAGGGCAGAGAGCTTAGAAGAAACGGCGTGGGCGAGAGTGTCACATAATAAATTTGGGTCTCCTCCAAACATGTGATGAGGACATGTCATTACACACGCATGCTCAAAGACGCATCACGTGCCGTACGTCCATATGCCATCACGGGATGCAGCAGAATTGATCCCTCAGTGGGGTGGGCTTCATGTTTTACACTACATCTTGGGATAATTATAACCATCCAATACCCGTCTGATACATTTTATCTTTCGCGAAGTGAGCATAGCCTCCATCATGTGGGACGAGGGTCTGGTGGTCCGCAAGGGGAGGTGGTGGTGTGCTCTAATTAGTGTTGGTTTTGTTGGCTTGGGCCTTCACGAGGGCCCGGGTTGAATTGTTAACGACATGTAGGTCGGGAAGGGGAGCAGCTATTAGCTAGGTAGCTCATGGCGTTTTGACGTGGAAACAAGTGTGAAGGTGGCCCGGACGGTCACTCACTCTGCTTTGGAGTTTCAATCGACACCCAGCGAGCTCGGGTGGTTGCACCCCAACACGAACAAACTCACACACAGACGCAGACACAGACACAGGCATGGATTTTGTATCGATATCGACGAACAGCAATAGTTCTGTAGAGGGAGCTTAACCCGCACAGTCATTGTCACACACAACCTTGGTGCTCCTTCAATTGCCCATGCCCTCTGCCCTGCATGCAGTGAGTACGGCCTCTTCAGGGCCTGTGCTCAAACCCGTCGTCTCTTTTCGCCCGCCCTTGCATGAACTGAAGCCAAATCAATGCGGGAGAGGAGAGGTGAGGGTAAAAAAGATGAGAAGAGTTTTCATTCTTATTCACCAAGAGAGAAAACAAGAGAGGACGAAGAAGAAAACCCCCCGAAAAAGGCGGCATTAATGACACGCTCTCGGCCGGCATGGACAAGGTGGTTCCTGGCAACCAACGTGTTCGAGAAAAGGAGGCTGTGCAAGTGGTCCCTCAAACTTTGTTGCTTCATACGGATAGTTACGGATAGATAGGTACAGCGTAGTTTGTGGTATATTGCCGTACCGTGAGGTGGACGTGTTGTCTTCTTTACCTAGCACCTAACCTATCTGCGCGGTTAGTCTACTAGGTAATCTACCCAGCCTGGCTGATCATCCGGCCCATGTGGCCAACTGGCACAATCCATCCCATCGTCTCAACATTGATCTGCTGCTGCTGACTTGACGTGTCTGGTGTGTCGGAACGCCTTACCGTCCACCCCTCCCACCACCTCCTTTGGGCTCCTTAGCATCAACTTTGCTTGCTCTTTGGTTCTACCATCCATCGTCAACCTCACCCAACCGTCGCCCATCATATCCACTGTCTGTGTCACACGCGGGAGGAGGAGGGGGGGCACGGTCAGCTGTGGCTTAAAGCCTCTCCGGGTGCCCAGAGTCATTAAACCAACTCAAACACTGGCATTCCAATCCCCGAGGTCTCCTCTCGAGTCCAAACTCAAACGGCTCAGGCTCAGGCTCCGCACAGCAACCGCACGACCACGACGACGAGACCCCCAGAAAACGCCATCTCCGCCAAAATTCCTAGACGCTTGCGGCGGCATTTGCGCGGATCGGTCCAGCCGCTAACCCCCGTGTAGTGCTCTCTGTTTTAAGACTTCCCGGCATCGACCGGGCCTTTCTTACTCTCTCACTCTCTCTTTCTCACTCACTCACTCACTCACTCACTCTCACGCTCTCCTCCTTATCCATTCTATCCCCTCCTCTCACCGTGAACCCGCAATACCCCGTACTCTCACATCTGCATCTGCAAATCCGTAAAACATCGTTTCCCTCATCTGGTCCGCTCTGCTGTGCGTTGCATCCTGCATCCTGCGCCCGCAGCAACGCCTGTACAGCCCATTCCCTCACTCCGCCTCCCGTCGTCCCCAACGCCCACGCCTTCAACGGTGTTCTTGGCATTCTCGGCGCAAAACATTGGCATCCCATCTCGCACCAGCCAGCCCGCTCGCCTTCAATCACGAGGGTGTGGGCGGTGATCCCAGGTCCTCCCAATCGGTTTCGGATCGACCCGACACTCGAGAGGAAACAATACAAAAGAAAAGAAGAAGAAGAAGAAAAGGCCCAAGCATTGCTCACTTTATCAACTCTTCCCAGCCTGCCGCGGACTGCGACGCAGCGCTCCCGATAAATCGGAAGACGAGAGAGTGGCGCAGGGACGGACACCACAACCAACCTACAAGCCGCCGAGAGAACCAATCTTATCTCACATTCCACCTTCTTTCTTGTCTCCCCAGCAGCCCCTTTCCCCTCTTTCCAGTTGTCGAGGAACGTAAACCCTTCAACTCTGGGTTCGACACTCACGGACTGAACCTTGCGATTAAGCCCTTTTGGAACCCAGCCGGAGGACGACACCAGCAAAAGTTCAAAGGTCACGACGGAAAGCCCGACGGCCCAAGAAGGACGTTTTGAAGCGTGTGGAAGACACCAAGGGAGGTGAGAGTGCAACATCACCAAGATAGTGACGATGCGTATGTCCCCAGTCCCCCCGCCATCACATCTCAGGATCCCAGGAATCATTTGCTCACACCGTCGGACAGCCTACTACGCCAGAACCAAGGGCCGGACGCAGGAGATCCCCCCGGACGGCAGCCGGACTCCCGGCTCCCGATCACCGCTGCCGCCCCGGCCATCATCCGGTGAGTCCCCGGTACCGACCTCTACCCACTTTCCTCCACCTTCCTAATCCTCTCATCCCCATCACACCGTCCCTGTCCGTCCCCACCACTTCATCCACAACCCATTCACTCTTCGTACTTCGTCTCACTCCCGCACACATACACACATACAACACTCTCTCTCTCTCTCTCCCCCCCTATCTCTCCCTCATCTCTACCCGGCACCCCAGATCCCCGTTTCGACAGACCCTTCACAGAACACCACTGACACCCCCACCAGGCCATCAAATCTCGTCGCGCTCCCTGCCCGACCTGAGCGCCGACGTCCGCGCCGCCCTTGGGACCCCCAAGCATGACGACGTCACCTACCGCCACAGCGTCTGGACCCGCTGCCGGTGCTGCCGGCCAGGGCGCGGCCCCCTGGCGCTGCTGCGCCGCTTCGCCCTCGTCCCGCTCGTCGACGCCCTGCAGTTCCTCGAAGAGGCGTCCGAATCCGTCCCGCCCATCATGCCCGCCCTGATGGCCGCCATGTTTCTTATGGTCGCGCTGCCTTTGCTGATCGCCTGGGACTACCTGTGAGTCGGCGCCGGATCGTGCGTGGAGGCGGACGGAGGGCAATACATTCATCATCATCATCATCATTACTACTACCATAATTATTATCTGGGAGGGTGTTTAGGTGTCGGCATTCGTCAGCGCGCAACGGAGGGTTGCGAAAAAGGACCGAAGGGAAGGGACGTCCCCGGGTAGATTCAGACGGACGGTCATACCGAGTTGCTACGATAGCTTGTGGGCGACGGGGTCTCCCTTTTCAACGGTGTACATTTATTTTCCTTTTTCATCTTTTTTTTCCCCGCCACTTCCATCATCATCATCATCATCACGGCACAACAAACAAGCGAACGCATCGCTTGGGGGAACACCAACAACCCCGCTGGACTCCTTATACTGCTTTTATATAGATAGAAGTGCGCCCGGCAGGATGAATCAAAAGGGCGTGTTCAAACCAAACCTTAATCTCATCCCCTCCTCCCTAGCCTGGGACCCGTTGACACCTCCTTGGCTGCCGTCGTGAAAAGAACATCGGACACGGATCCGACCGCTTTCGAGAACAGCCCTTCCTCCCGGGCCCCGTTGCCTTCGCCTTCGCCACACAATCGGCTTGACGGCCCACACCGGCACCATTACCACAGCTTCAACCCTCTGTCTCCGAAGCCGCTCCATATCCGAATCAAAGTCACGACCGAACAACCCCCCCCCCCCAGACTCGGATCCGGAAATGGGACTATGGAGAGGCCGCCAGGCACCATTCCCCGCGAAACCGGGCAATGGGTCGGGCCCGTGTGTGTGCACGGTGCGGCGGGTGGGAGGGATCGCCGGGTCACGCGCCGCCGCCGTGGGGGGGAGGAAGGGAGGAAGGGAGGGAGGGAGGTAGGGGCACAGGGTTGATCCATGAAGCGTGCCAACCTAAGTCAGCCAACCTTCCTTTGGCGTTTCGTTTGATGGGCATGGTGAGAAATGTGGGAAACGCCGTCTCCTGATTGGGGTCGTTGTTGGATCTGGGGAGGAGGGGGAGGGGGTTCCAACACGAGGCAAACATTGTATGCAACAAACACTGGCTCAGGAACGAGGGTGTAGAGCGTCGTCATCAATCACCTAGGCACACTATATTCGAACGAGTGGCTACATCACCAGATACAACCAGCCGGGTTCGTAATTGCTGGTGAACTCGGGTACGACGAGCCGCTCTGGATCAAGGACTTTTGTTGTATTTCGGGACTATACAAATCAAGAAGCATGTGGCTAAAAGGCGCCGACGTTATCTGCCAGAAACCTGGCGCACTTGGCTGGCATAGTGACGGTCCACACGAGAGAGCTGGAGCCATGTAAGCTCGACGTGAAAGGGGAATGGAATCTTGTTGCGCAACATCCGTCTGCTGTTACTCGTCAAAGCTCCCCCGCGTGGTTACAAGGCAAGCTGCGACAATGCCAAGCCTCCATCATTAAAGTATCTTGAGGATTGGTGGTGTCTAGGCCGAAAGAAGGGTAGTAGGTTGCTGGCAGCCATGCCGTCTGATGTCCTACTGTGATTGCAGCTAGGGCGAGAAACAAAACAAACAAACGGACCACTTTTTTCTTCTCCTTTTTCGTTCAAATAAGAAAACAAAGCCCAGGCTTTTTTCTTTCTTTTTCAGTATTATGTGGCACATGTTCAGGAATGCTCGCGTTGCCAAGGGGGGGGAGGAGAAGGTGGTACAAACGAACGAAGCGAACGTCACAGTACGGGATTGCGAGCGGGAAACAGCAATGGCAACAGAAAAAGACAGAAATGCTTGTGCAACTGGAAATAGGTATCATTAAGAAATTGGTGTAGAATGTGTTTGCGGCGTCGCGGTTGACATATGGCCGCTCCCACGCATTATCCGACTAGTTGTGGTGCCGGTATGTACAGCCCAGGCGTTTCCTTCATGGCCACGTCTCTCGTGAGACTCCAATCCTGCAGACGGTGACTTGGTTCGAGAATCGAAATCGAAGGGCGGTGGTGACCCGTGTCGGTGTGAATATGACTAGAGTCGACGCATCAAGAGGCTGGCTCTTTCGCATGCGCCGGCCTGAAACCTCTTGGTGTGAGAGTGGGTTGAGGGTGGTCCATCCCGACTTCAAAGCCGCGTCCAGTCTGTAGCCTCTCATTACTTCCGTCTCTGTTCTCTCTCATACCCCCTGCTCACGGGCGGGAAAAGTGATGGCGTTTAAGCATGGGACTGAGAAGCTTGGCGCCTGGCCTTGCGGCGCGAGAGGCAGCGGGAAACCAAAAGACCGGTGACGCCGGCGGCGACAATGAAGACGATGCAGAATACGACAACGACACCGGCTTCTTGGGAGGCCCAGTTCTGGCGCTTGGCGAGCTGGTGAACAGCGTCGCGGACTACAATGGAGTTGACGGCGGGCATTTTGAATGGTAAGGATGAGTGGGAAGCCGGCTGGGGGGTAGAAGACTTGTCAGCGGGTGAGTACAGAAGAGGGGAAGAAAAACAGCAAGCGGTTGCAATGAAGGGGTGATGACGGGCAAGTGAGTTAAGTATGAGAAAGAGCGAATGGCCGTGGCGACTGTTTACAATGAGCGAGCGTGGCGTCCCAAAGCGGGCAGGGTCAGGGAAAACATGCCCATGAACCGGGCGTGTAAGCTTGTCCATAAGAGGCATTTTATGGAGACGCCGGCCCGTCGCCTCTAGGAAACCGACCCTGGGGAGCTCGGTGCCCATCGTTATTACCGGAGTATCCGGCGTTCGCCCACACTACAACAGCGAGAAGCGACGCTCGGCTGCTTTCCCCTCACGATTCCATCCCGCCGATTTGGGCAGTTGCTCGGGCGCCAACTTTGGGAGCACAACGGCGAAGAATCAATCCAGAGGCCAGGGCAGTTGTCGCAGTTGCGGCTCGCATTTGGAAAGAGTTGAGACACTGAGAGGAGGGCAAAATTACCTTTTCGATTAGGCTGCAAGTTCGGCGTCGAACGATAAAGTGAGATGGGGAAGAGAAGCCTGGCAGGTCGACAGCAGGGCGCTCGCTGTATGTCAGTGTGATTGAAACAAAAACCGGGGGCACCTTGGCATCCGGAGGCTCACGTTGATGTTGTGGATGAACAGCACGGTATGGATTGGGAGAGAGAGGATGGAATTGGCCGTCGTGATTGATGAAGAGGAGGAAGAAGAGGGAAAGCAAGAGGAAGGAGTCGAGCGGAGGAATGATGAGACAGCGGGCGGAGGTGATGGTAAATAGCTGGTCAAATAGTCGGCCGATCGCCAGGCGCGAGTGTGTGCCACTTCCTTCTTCTGCTCTCCAAGTTCCTTCCTTTGCTCCATTGCGACCATGCCTACGCACCTAAGGCACCTACATAGGTAGGTAGGTGTATGCCTAGGTACCCTACGAATGCTACGTGATACGTGCTGCGTGCCTGCCCGTACATACCTACCTACCTTACACAGCTGTTTACACCACACCACCGTATCCACCGCAATTGCTTGGGACAAGAAGCTAAGGCAGATACCGATACAGAGGCCGGCACCTCGGCGCCAGGCTTTCGTCTTACCAAGGGCGAGCGAGCTACGAAGCACAAGGTAGAGTCCAGGCCATTGACAAGCCACGGTCCGTACTGGCGAGGTAGGATCGGAGGGTGTGTTATGTCAGAGGCGCTAAGCGAGCAGGATAAAAAGCTTGTCTCCATGGATGCTGGGAACACGGCAGGGTAAGCAGGGCCATCAGAGAGGGCCGACGGCTGTGGAGAGCCGGGCTTGCTAGGCCCTGCGGGCCAGCCCACCTCAAAGATACCCACCTGGTACTACTGCCCGTAGGAGGTAGACAAACGGATTCGTACAAGCACGCAGTCAAATCTTAACCGCCCGGAAGCTCCCTTCTCCTTGCGCGAATTTCGTACCCAGTTCGCGACACACCTCGTGACTTTTCCGTCCTCCTCGAGAATCGTCCGTTGGTTTCTCTGAAGTAGGTACTTACCGACACATGCGCGTAGAGACGGGACGGCACCATTGGATGACATGGGTGATATGACGGGGCCCGGAGCCAGGATGCGCACCGGGCCCCCAGCACACTTTGCTGGTGGGGTTCGCATGGCCACTGGTTCGGCTCGTTTGTCCAGGTCCACTCTACCTCGTGGCAGTAGGGATATTACCGTCCTTCACATGTACCAATGACTACGACAACCACGAAAGACTTGCTGCAGCCTGGTCTGTCATGGCCTACCGGTACGCCCGGACTGTGTAGGTACTGTGGTCTGACGGGAAACAATGATGGTGAGTTTTGCGCAGTGATTCCATCGGCACTTACCAACGACCGGGCAACGGAGCTTGGGCTGGCCTCGATTGGGCTGCTGCTTAGCTTTCTCTGGATCCGTCGCCCGGCGTCGCCTTCACGGATAGGTGTGTCAGGAGATTTCTCGGGAACACCACGAAGAAAGTTGCCTCGCCTACCTAGCTACGTGTACCTTGCCTTGGCTCATCTTCCGTTATTCTGTGTCTTCTTCTCGTTTCTGCATTATGTCTTATTATCGTCATTATTGACCCCCGGAGCACAATCTGGCTCCCCCGTACCTGGCCGGTTGAAGGATTCCCCTTGTCGTTGCTTGGGCGCGGACCTTTTCTCAGCGACGTGTTCCGATGACAGGATGTGCATCCATCCCATCCACCTATGGTAGTAACACCAACCCTGTCCCGTCCCATTCTCTTCTCGTCCACGACTCGCCTCTTGTTGCTTCCAAGCTCCGCCTGTTACCGCCTTCAGATATGCCTGTCCTGGCAAACTTAATCGCCTCCAACAGCACGAGCCTTGGCAGACCATCTACGGCATTGGCTTGGCTTCCACGACGGCAAGGCTCGACGCCCTGACACGAGCTGCGCCTAGCCAAGCTGCTGCCGAAGGGTTGGCAAAGCATTGGCGACCTCTCTGTGCAGGAGAAGAAATCAAACCCATGCTTGAACCTGTCAGCTGACTGGACCTCGGCCAAGCAAAAGCGGAAACCGCGGTGCTGAGCGATGCGGGGGTCATTCACAACTGTAGATCGCACAAGCAAGAATATACCAGTTAACTCCCTCGCTAGCGACTTCCGTTCCGGCTGCGCCTACACTCCGGGCGGATGGGCAAGACGTCATTTTCTACCATGAATCGAATGAACGATGTATCACTCCTCCCATATCTGTAAAACCGGAAGGGACACTCAAAAAGGCACCTCTTGGATGGCCAGAGGGCGCCAAAATCCTTTCCCTTCTACACAACCCACATCCACCACATTTGACGATCATTGGACCAACAACACCAACAACACAAACACTTACTACCGCAAAATCAATCGGGCTTTTCCTCTTTTCTTCCTTTTTTTTCTTCCTCCTCGACACACCCTACACAAGTCGATTGCCAAACCGGACTGAGGGGCGGAGGTGGTACCTGTGGTGTTAGAACTGGAAGATCCTTGAACACTCCTCGATCCGAGTTCTCTCGCAGTTTGATGACCCGTCCCATGTCGTCCCGCTCGGCTCTCTCCATGGGCAATGTCAACAAAGCCCCCATTTGAATCGACCTATCCCTTACTGGCTGGCTTGGTGGTCAGAGCATAGACGACACTTCTTGTACTACCTAGATAAGGTGCTTAAATTGCCTTTACTTACATCCTAAAGCCTAGGTATAGTAGGTGTCTTATTTCCTGCCTCTATGCCAGACCTTATGCTTAAAGGTCTTGAAAACTCCTGCTCCTGCTAGAGCCTGACTTGTTTAGGCAGTAACGGAGAGCGATTACAGCGTGCTCCTGTATTGCCATCGGCTGGGAGCCGATTCGCTGAACGCCTTCCTAGCTTCGCTCCAATGCGAAGTGGGGAGAACAAAGGCGCGGAACCACATCACGACCGACCGTGCTAGGTTTTTCCCCCTTGTGGTTTTTCCTAGTACTAGCCGAGGGCTGTCAAATGAGCAGGTCGACTCTTATTTGAAGACTTTTGATCATGATAAAGAGGGCTCAGCTGCGAGATCTGCCACTAAGACCATGGTTGCCGATTTCGATACGGTTAATCCAGATGAACCCTTGCGTACAAGACTACCTCTAGTACGGGAACACTTAAGCAAGACGTTTCCGACACAAGCTGACAGCTGGGAACAAGGCAGTCTGGACGGGGGAAAGCTTGATAAGACGCTGCTACTATCGTTGCTCACATTGACGCGTTACTCTGTCACGTTCGACAGAGCTCGCCGCCGGATTGGCTTGCCCTTCTTCTCGATGCCAGTCCCAAAAACCCTAGTTGTGAGCCATAGACTCGAGCAGGAAATCCCAAGGAGTTGCCTGCCAGCCTCCTCGACGAATAGGCCGGCTGTATTGATAATAGGATCTCATATGGTCACTGGTATCTACCCGATTCATCTTGTGTTCATACTCATCAATTGCCCGGCGCCTCGACGGAACCAACAGATGGTGGACCGAAAGGGAGGAGAAGATCCTGGTCAACCGCATCCTCCGTGACGATCCGACCAATGGCGACATGAGCAATCGCACCATCGTGTGGGGCATGGGGAAATGCTTACAAACTACGACCTGTGGCCCATCTTTATCTTTGGTCTCGTTCCGGCCGACGGCGAACTATATGTCTTTGATCTTGCGAGAGACGGGGTATTTGGTCTTTGAGTCGAACATGCTGACAATTTCGGGCTACGCTTTCTTCGCCATCAGCGTAAGTCCATCGAGTCTGAAAGACTACGTGACGGAAAAAAAGTTAATTACTCGCCAAAACTCACGGGTTAATTCCTGGATGCCTGACAGGTTGTCGGACTCGGGTGGCTGTTGGAAGGGTTCGAAGAACAGTTCATAATCAGCTCTCTGTAGAAAGTAACGTCGTGCACCCACTTTTGGGCCACCCAAAAATGCCTCATCATCAACCTCCTCCTCCATCCTCCCCCAACTTCTAACTATCGCAACATTTTCCAAACTCGTCCAAATGGCCTCGTCTTTTCAGGGCACTTCATTCTAGGCATCATGAGCCAGTACATCGAAAATTAAGTCAATCAAGCGCTTGAGGCCATTTCAAACGGTCAGAGTATAAGGAAGGCTGCCCAGCAGTATGGTGTCCCAAAGACTACCCTTTAGCATCGACTTCAAGGCACCCAGACAAGGGCATCTGCATTTTTTGACCTCCAGAGGCTCACAGTGAGCTGGAGGTCAAGTTAGCTGAATGGGTGCGATTTCAGCATGCCCTATTGCACACCTTAGCAAACTTGTTAAATAGGCTGCTGCATAGCAGGGATGGCCCTGTAGACAGACTATTAGAAAACTAAAGGTCTACTTCTAGCTGTATTTATTTACAAATTTGAAGCCATGTATTGGTAGTAGCCGAAGGAACTTGCCTCATTTAGATCGCGGTACGAGCCCCGTTTGTCAACCCGAGCTGTACCTTTAGTGGCCATCTCATTAGCGCTGTTCCTAGAATATAAGCTTCCACTGTAACCTACTTAGTGTGTCAAGCCTGGCTTTGCTAGCTTTTCGGCTTGTAGTTTTGCCTCCGTAGACGATCTCTTGGAGGAAATCGTTGGCGATGTATGTATGAGACGTCCAGAACCACTTGCGGTTGTTCATATTGTACCTCACGTGGTACATGAGCCCCTGAAAGTCCTTTCTTTTTTTGAAAACGCCCTCGCTTATAACTTGGCCGACAACAATATAGAAGTGCTTGCAACCTGTTTCCTCCTGGATACGGCCCTCCGGAGGCTCTCCGTTGAGGGGCGTACATAGCCTTAAGTAGTGCCATTTGCCATCATTCAGGGTCTTGCCGGCAGCTGCTGCTGCGTCCTTAACTGTTATGTATTCAGATGTTAGGTCGACCTGGCGCGTGACGAGGCTGATCGCAAAACTCTGCTCAGGGCCTAGCAGGTTAATAGGCAAGGCAAAAGTCACCACCGTAAGGAGGTAGGTGAGAGAAATAACGAGAGAAATCATCTTTGTAAATACAGGTTCAACATTGAAAGATTCAATAAGCAATCGGATAGGTATAACGAAGCCATATGTCTCTTACATAGCTACTGTCGCACGCCTATGTGTAGGAACAGTGGTCACCAAATGCCAATAGATTTAGATCCACCTGTCCATAGAGCAGTTAGTCTTACACACAGTTAATCTCCCGATCAAGGTTTAATCATGAAGACACACACTTAACAATCCCTGCCTTTTTCTTTCTGCCTTTGATTTTTTCTTTGCTTGTTGCTTGCTTCTCTACATGTGCTATACGTGTAGGTTAGCGACCTTACTGGCTCTTTAGCCTAGCATTACGTTAAGCTACGCCGTTTAGCTGCGCTCTCTAGTCTAGCTAGCGCGCAGCCATCCAACCTGTCAGAACGCAACGGCTTCCAGGAGGGTTATATCAGCTACTCTGTTGGGCAAGGGTTTGAAAGAGTTATTACCTGACCTGTTGCCAAACAGGGACTACAGCCCTAGACAGTTAGCTTAGGATGTACCTAGCTAATTTATTGTCGCAAAGACAGCGCAGATGAATGCAGGCAGCAATTAGAGCTATATTCCCTCGTGACATATATGTGTAAAACTAAGAAGCCTGTGTAAAATGATAGGGTCAGTTCGTGTGTGGCCAGATCCATCCAAACTCTGCTTAAGGCATTGTCCGAGTGGCGCGTCGGAAACGCCGCGTTTAGGCCACCCCTAGCATGTAACGTGTCCGTGAACATTGCTTGCCAGCCTTGTGTTAGGTAGGTGTAAGGCTTTTTCTTGTATTAGTGGATTCATTACTAAGTTAAAAGCTAGATAAAGATAATATCCGGCCACGTTAGCAGTATTTATATAGCGTGGGCCCAGTAGATGTCCATCCGTAGAGTCCGAATCCCGCCGCCCGCCCGTTCCGCCGCCCTACTCCGTACTTTGAATTCTTTTGTTCACCTTTTCCTTTTATTTTTTATCCATCTTCCCTAAGCTTGTTCTAGTGCGGGTTTCAGTCAGGCGCTTATCTCTTTGCTGGAATAACCGGCCCTGCAAGCCTACTAGCGTTTATGCCCACTGGCCCTCGCCCGCCATTGAAGGGCACCGCGTAAAGAGCTCGCGGTTTGGTTGCCAGCCATCTCGGATCACCTGGACTTTGACGCTTCACTTTTCACACGCCAACTTCGCCTTGCCTTATATACATAGTACGGATCCTTTCGTCAAGGGATGCTGGGGGATGATTAGGCCATCCACGGCGTCTGCCCGCATCAAGACCCGCTCGCTGCTTTTTCTACCTATGATGACATGTTTTCTCGGCCCCCAATTGCTCATCTGCTTATGGCAGCAACAGACCACCAGACGGCGGGGGCGCCTACCATCGGAGGCCAAGCGACCAATCACCATCGTGCCCCTCCCGGCCGAGGAGCTCCTTCCTCCGGTACCCAGCAGAATCGTCTCGGGACATCACCGAGGGACACTCTACTATCAGTAGTCTAATAAGGCGCTTGTGGCATCACGAGGGCGTCGTCATCCACCACCAAGACACGTTTTATCCTATGTGCTTTCCAGCATTGATCACATTTGATTAATTGCGGGCCTCTTCACTTCTGTAGGCAGACCATTTCATGTCCCTTTCACCCTTCTTTTCCTTTCACGTCCAGGACACTATTTAGGTACACCCCGTTCCATCACCTTCCCCCGCATCATGACGATTCTAAGTCATCTGAAACGAGTCCAACACCACAATGTCGCAACCTTGCGCCGGTCTCCCCTCGCCGAGATCTCTGGCGCTCTGGGCGACCTCGGCACTCTCCTGCCCTTGATGATCGCACTGGCGGTCCAACGCTCCATCTACCTGGACAGCACATTGGTGTTTTCCGGAATCTTCAATGTAGTGACCGGCGCCGTCTTCGGCATCCCGCTCCCCGTGCAGCCGATGAAGGTAAGCATCCACATGATGGAACGCCGCGCTCTCTGGACGTGAACATGCCAACCCAGCAGCAACCCTAGGCCATCGCCGCCGCCGCCATTTCGCGCCCCGAGTACGGCGGGATCCAAACCGTCATGGCCGCCGGCCAGTGGGTCAGTCTGGTCGTCCTCGTCATGAGTCTCACCGGTCTGCTCCGCTGGGTCACCAGAAACGTCCCCGTCCCCGTCGTCAAGGGCATCCAGCTCGGTGCCGGACTCTCCCTCGTCATGGCCGCCGGCTCCGGCCTGCTTCGGGATCTGCACTGGACACACCCCGTCGTCGACAACAGACTCTGGGCCCTGGCTGCCTTCCTCGTGCTCATCTTCACTCAGAGGCTCCCACGCTTCCCCTACGCGCTGTGCGTCTTCGCTTTATCCCTCGTCTTCGCCTTCGTCGCTATCCTGACGGAACACGGCGGCTTCCACGACCTCCGCGTGCGCGGCATCTGGGAGCCTCACTGGCTCTACTGGAACCTCGACTGGTTTAAGTACAAGCCGCTGTCCATGGCCATCGGCCAGCTGCCTCTCACCACCCTCAACTCCGTCATTGCCGTTAGCGCCCTCGCCGCCGACCTGATGCCGGACATGCCCACACCGTCCGTGACCGCCATGGGCATCAGCGTCGGTCTTATGAACCTGGTCGGCACGTGGTGGGGTGCCATGCCCGTGTGCCACGGCGCCGGTGGGCTCGCGGCGCAGTACCGTTTCGGGGCGCGCAGCGGCGCGAGCGTCATCGTGCTGGGCCTGCTCAAGATCCTCCTAGGCGTTATCTTTGGCAACTCCCTCATCGACCTGCTCAAGCACTACCCCAAGAGCCTGCTGGGCGTCATGGTCATCGCCGCGGGTCTGGAGCTGGCCAAGGTCGGCCACAGTCTGAACCATGGCGCCTCGGACCTCTGGGAGAGCTCCGTCGGCAACGGCGGTGGCGGCGGTGGCGGCATCATGAGGCACCATCGCACGCTGTTGGACAACGAGAGGGCCGAGAGGTGGACGGTCATGCTGATGACTACGGCGGGAATCCTCGCGTTCCGGAACGACGCCATCGGCTTCGTCGCAGGCATGTTATGTTTCTGGGCGTACCGGCTCTCGGACAAGACGCAGAAGTGGTGGGAGGGTAGGAGATCTCTGACTAGCGGCGAGACCGCGCCTCTCCTGAGATGAACGCTCCCCGGTGCTGGTTTAAGATTGCCTTCGACAGGCCGAACGTACGCCTCCCTATCTGATACCTTGGAGTAGCAGTGATCACGCAAAGTGTCGTCCAGGAGTTGCGGTACCGGGGTCTACTTCGACACATGCGTCGTATAACCGCTCTTTTCAGCCATACTCTGACCAATTGTTGACAATAAAACTCGGCCAAGAATGTATTGGAAGAGTAGACAAACAGATTGAGAATGAAAACCATGCCTCGTGTTCCTGGAATTAATCAAATGTGTCTTAGTGCTCAGCACGTCTCTACCTGCGATGCATCAAGCCCATCATTGATAAAAGAATGGAACTCCAGTCCCCTACGAAGAGTGCCTGATCGGGTCCTCAATTCTACAGGATCGCCTCCTCAAGGGCACCTAATAGTCCCATGCAGAGCAGAAGGGAACACCATCTCGGAGGACATGTTCTATCGAGCCCCTTCCCACGAATGGCTACTGTGGCATAACTTACCGTTGTGCTCGATTTGCTTCTGGTAACCTTTGAACACGCTTGCTTGGAATGTTGTTGTATACGGCGGTAGTCCGGCAAGCCTTTTCAGATGCATCGGCTCGAGATTGACGCATCTGACCGACGCGCATGTTGGATGGAACAAGGGGTACTAACAGTACCTGGACAGTAATCTTATAGTCTCACATGAACGGTCCCTTTCGTACATCATGTTCTGCACTGCCTGTGGCCGGTATCCTGTGGTTACAACACACGTAAGTGGGAGGGGAGGGCAGTATGAACATCGTCTCCTTCACCGACAGGCCGTCCACCATTGGGTCCTGACCGAGAGAAGTGGGAACCGAGGTCGGAAAGTTTGGGCGATCTACGCAGGGTGGTGCGCGCGACATTTGGGCCTTAGCTCGTCCGAGTCGACTGGAGGTGTTTCGGACCTTGACCGAGATGCATCGCGAACGACCTCCCGCTCACCGCAAGACATCTGAGCGGACCAGAGCGCCGGGTCCAAGGCTGCGCAGAATTGACAACGAGTGCGGAGGTGCATGAGGGGCTCCATCGCAGATGAGTCATCAACTCCATCAGGGTCGGGAAGTAGGTAGTGCTGGTGGTGGGAATCAAGGGAAGCTGCATCGGTGGATGGTCGCTGGTCAATGGGAATGGGAAAGAGCAAGGTGTGTCCGTCATTGTTGCTGCTTCCCGTGGCCAGCTGTTGCTTCCCCAATTGAATCGAATTGAATGGGTAGGCAGGCAGGCAGGCAGGTAGGGAGGCAGGCAAGGTACCCGGACGGGAAAAAGGAGGCAGGGACGCAGAGAAGGGGGGAAAGGGGACGGGCAGAGAGAGTCAAGGGACTGGCTGGGTCGGTGTGGTTGGGCTGGGCTGGCCGCTCCTCCTCCTCTCAAAGGGAAGGAAAGATAGAAAAAGGTACCTGGGTACTTGCCCAGCGCGGGGAAAGGCTGGTCCATGATCCAGGTGAAGCCCACCGAGCGGCCAATCAGCGTCGCGACTTCCTCCACCGACCTTGCAATCGCGGCAAGAACGACTTGTAATTTTTTTGGCATCTCGCATTGTTCGCAGCCTCATCAGGTCCAACCTTGTCGCGACCGACCAAATCGTCTCTCTTGGCTTGCCGACGGCGAAGGAGCTGATCTGTCCGACTACAGAGCAGCGATGACTTCGTCCAACGCCGGCCAAAATGGCCTGGCGCCCGTGCCGACCACGCCGCCGCCCAAGAACAAGACGACGCCAACAACACCCGGCCGATCGGACCCCGACGACCACAACACGACAAGAACCGCGACCGCGACCGCGACCGCCGCCGCTGCCGATCAGCAACAGCTGCCGTCGCGTGCTGAAACTTCCAACACTGCTCTGCAATCCAACGACGAACCTCCAAGCAAACGTCAATCGACGCCGCCGCCAGCCGATACCGTTATGGCCGAAGCCGACGCCAATAGCGCTCCGCCCGCGACCATGTCGCACCCGGCGTCAGCCGCTCACATGGATGCCGACCCCTTCGCCTCGTCCTTCCCACATACCCCAATGCCGAACATGGACCACGCCTACATGATGATGGCTCTTGCGCACATGGCCGGCAATCAGATGTCCAACCAGATGTCACCGCCCCCGACCGTCACGCCGGCCCAGGTCACCCTCCCCAGCACAATGGGCAACGGCAACGACCCTCTCGTCGCAAGCACACACAACCTCGCCGCCGCGACACAAGGCCTGGAATCCTTCGCCCGTATAGAATTCGCCGACAGTGTTTTCCAGATGACCACGTATGCCGTTATTATCGGCCGTGATCAAAAAGCTTTAATGCAGGCGAAGAGAGACGAGAAGTATCGCAAGAAGGCCGAAGAATACGAACGCGACGGACTGCCACCTCCGGAACCTTTCAATCAGAGGAAATTTAGCAAGTCATACGTCAGCGAGGAAGGAGGTATGCTGGGACCCGAATCCGATAGCGAAGGAGACGGTCGACCGGCCAAGCGTCGCAAGACCACCAGCACCGGATCTTCACAGAAACCGCCGGAAGAAGACGAGGCAGATGAGAACTTCATCTCCAATCGTCAGTACGTCTCGCATACGCCCGGCGCAGCAGCCGTCGATCTGGCTTCTTTACGACCCTCTCCTCATCACGTTCCGTTCATCGGCATCCATTCACCAGGACCTGACATAGCGAAAAAGACAAAGGCCATCTCAAGGGAGCACTTGAGGATCCAGTTCAACAAGGACCAAGGGGTCTTCGAGGCCATCCCGCTTCACAAGAACGGTTTCTTCATCGACGATGTCCACCACAAGGAGGGCGTCGCCGTGCTGCGCAGCGGCGACCAACTACAGATCAAAGACGTCGATTTTCGCTTCGTCATCAACGGCGTGACGGAAGGACGGACGGGCGCTGAAGAATATCTCGAGGAGGACAAACTCAAGAAGAAGAAGCCACCGACAGGCGGAAAGGAGATGAGCTTCGAGTTTGAGGCGTCACACGGCAACGGTCTAGATGACACAAGCGACTCCTCCCTCAGCTCGCCAGCGCCTTCCGACGTAGACCTGTCTGATATCGATATGGAAGGTGATGAAGCAGACGCTGAAGCAGAGGCAGAAGCCGAGGCAGAAGCCGAAGCCGAACGGGCTGAAGCAGAGGAGGCAGAAGATGCAGCCGAGACTGAAGCAGCTGAAGCGGCCGAAGCGGCCGAGGCAGCAGCAGAAGCGGCAGCAGAAGCAGAAGCAGAAGCAGAAGCAGAGGCTGATGCCGACGCCGACGCCGATGACGACGCCGATGCTGAGGGAGAAGCGCACCATGGGTATGGTGAGGAAGTACAGGATATCCAGCCAACCACTGAAGTCAAATCAGAGGAGCAAGAAATGGCGCATCTCCTGATGGGAGCAGGAGCACCGCTGGGCTACCCCAATAAGAAGCGAGGGCCTGGCAGGCCGCCGAAAAACGGCTTCATGTCCAAGCGCGAGCAACGGCTGCTCAAAAAGGCACAGCAGGAGATGGCGAAGAAGACATTACCGCAGCCGCCTCCCGGAGAGCCGCCTATCAAGAGAAAGGTGGGGCGCCCGCGGAAACATCCCTTACCGGAAGAAGGGGGCGATCGGCCAGAGAAGCGCAAGTACAAGCCTCGGAAGCCCAAGGGTGAAGATGGCGCAGAAGGATCAGACGCCGAAAGGCGGGCCAAGGAGAAGAAGGAAAAGAAGGTGCGGCCCAAGTCGCCGCCCCTGGAACTGAGAATCGAGGACTACACCGAGGAACAGCTTCAGAAGCCAAACAAGAACTACGGAGTACTCATCGACGAGACACTCACTGCAGCAGGGCCCGATGGCCTCACGCTCAAACAGATTTACAAACGGATTACCCAAAGGTACCCCTGGTTCTACTTCCACACAGAGACCAAGGGCTGGGAATCCAGTGTGCGGCACAATCTTATTGGGAACGAGGCTTTCAAGAAGGACGACACGACGGGCTTGTGGTCGAGAGTGCCCGGCGTCGAGCTCGATGCCGGCAAGAAACGCAAGGCATCCTCGCCAGATCGATCCGTGAGTGCGGGTTACGGCCACTACAACCACCCGATGTACACTCAGTACGCCCAGCAGCAACAAGGACACATGCCCCCTGGCTACCAACACCTGCCGCACAATTACCATGCGCAAGCCTACGCCGGGCAGCAAGCGCAAACAGCAGCAAGAACACCTCAGTACTCGCCTCCAGGCGTAACGCCGACCCCTGGGCAGCCTGCGCCGCCAGTGGCCTCTCAACCAGTTGCGCCCGCAACACTCCCTGGCTACGGGGCTGCTGCCGCCGTTATTGCTCGGCCTCAAGGCGTCGCAGGACAGCCTTCTACATACAGTTCACCATATGCATCAAGGCCGCCTCCCACCCACGCAGCCGTCAAGACCGAAGACGGTGCCGCCTCGACATCAGCACCGCCGCCAACACCACAACCTGCTCCGGCCGCCACCCCTGGAGCACGAACACCACAGATACCCGCTGCTGCACCACAGCAAGCCCGACCCGCCCCCACGCCGCCAGCGCAAGCCGAACCCCGCCCTGTCATTCAGCCCAGGCTGCTATCCGCTGTCAATGGCCTGAAGAACGGCCTTATTGAAAATCTAAAGAAGGCCAAGAACCCCAAGGCCGAAGCGATTGTCATGTCCGCCCTCAACCGCTGTCTGGGGCTCAAGAGCGCGGCCACAGAAAACCAGACGATGGAGGACATATGCATGAAGGGCATACAGAAGCTCCTGGACGGCTTTTCCACTCGAAGCAATACACCCGGGTCAGGAGGCACGCCAACCCCGGCCGGTCCCAGCAACGTTTTTGACCCCAAGGTCTTCAACGCGCTCGTCGGTTTCAAGAACGTCTCGTCAAACGCCCTCAAGGTAAGGATTGGCGAGGGCAAAGCTGAAGCAGTCACTCTGTCTGCCATTGACCGGGTGCTGGGTCTGGCAGACGCGAGCATCGTGCCGCCGCCCGCGGAAGCCAGCACGTCGGGATCGCCATCGGCGGGTTTCGACGGGATCGAGTCACACTTGATGAACTCGGTGAAGCAACTCTTGCTGGGTCTCAACCAGAAGTTACACGGAACATAGATTACCGAGAGGCACATAACATTATGTATGGGCAAAGAAGGTGTGAGGAAGAACAAGATGTTGCATATCAGCCAGCGTCTGCTCTGTCGACGCCCGACCCTCTAGTGAGGGAAAGGATTGGTTGAATTCAGGAAGGATATGATGATGAACCAGCGAAAAATAGTGTGCCTACCCATAGCATAGCTATGTGTCGTCGTTTGGCACCCAAGAATACAAAAACTCGTTTTTATATACGTTCTCTTTCCAGGACTGAAGGGCCCTCATCGTTTCTTTTGCCATCATAGAAGCAGGCAAAGAATTCCGTGAAAATGGGCAGCCTTGGGAAGACAGTAGTGTTTCTGCGCAAGAGTGCGCGTTGTACTTTTGCACTAACATTTACCAGTCTGGCGTCGTTCAGAGTAACTTGCGAGACACTATTCTTGGAACCTACACGCATCGGAATCTCGACTCCTTCCTTGTTACGGATCCTCAGAAGGCAACTGAATCAAAATGGTACAACGCAAATACCGGCTATAGCCTGAACTATAACACAACGGACATGAACCGAACCGATTTACAACTCTTCATATCCAAAGAATACTTTCATACCTTCACAGGTCTAGAGGCTAAACAAGATTTGCAATTCAACATCACGCAGAATGCCGCCGGGTCTATTACAGGCTTATTCATGGACGGATTCGCACGCCGGGCAAGCCCGTTGGAAACGAAGCAACTCACCTATCCATGGAGACGAAGTGGTCAACTCAATGTGATAGACAGCCTAGGCACATCCAAGAACATAACGGTCACCTTTGAGACAGTCGCAGCGAGCATGTCCAAGTACATTCGTGATCTCTCCCTGGAAACAGAGCCTAAAGAAGGCGAAACCCAAAATTGGGTCGTATTTATTCGGGTTGAGTGGGGATTCCTGTCTCTACCGTTTGCGGCACTTTTGGGAGGATGTTTGTTCTGTCTGCTCTCCACAGTCGAAACGAAACGCCTGGGTCTTCCTGCTTTGGAGAGGCAGCTCATTGGCAGGACTGGCACACGGACTTGATGCGCAGTCGAGGGAGCAGCTAAGAGAAGCGGACGCCATGTCCCAGATGGATGCACATGCCAACCTGTACAAGGTTCGGTTCGTGGATTCCGACCTGGGACCGGAGCTGAAGCTGGGTCACTAGCAAACGCAAGAGAGTAAACCAAGTAAAGCTTTTTTGGTTGTTAATGCAGACGATGGGTTGTTGTCGCGAGTTAGAGCACAGCAGGGCACAGAGGGACTAACTAGAAAGGAGTTCGTTCCACCTAGAGCAAAACTACATAAACATACAACACCAGGTATTCGCTGGTCGTCACCGACCCAACTACTAATCCGGCCCTCACTGGCTTATCTATGGGAGAGCGGACGGGATCCCGAGTTCTCCAGTGGGTATGGTCGTATGTGATGGAATGAAGGACTCAATTCAATTATAATGGTCTGGTGGGCTAACGGTGAGAAAGATCCCAAAACACAAAAACGCACAACAGCAGGTCGTCGCTGGTTGTCACCGACTCAGCTACTCATCCGACCCTCGCACTCTTTCTTTTCGGTTCAAAGAGGTATTAGGTATATAGATGGTAATTAGACAAGTACTCAAGACTACAGAAGTAGGATAGCTGTAGATAATACCAAGTCAACTGCGTACTGAAGAATATCCAAGGCTGCTATACCTTTGTGGCACTCAAAAGGCGCTACACACATAAGAGCAAGATGGATACAGTTACACAAATAAGCACACATTACACACTATCTAATATCTAACGCCTGGTATCTCTCTAAATTCCTTACGCCTACACCGTAGCCAGCCACAAACTCTAGCCGCCATCTAAACTTCTAAAGCGGATGGCAAACCCACAGAGTATCGTCCACGACATTGACAGCCTTACTATTAACCTGTTTCCCACTAGCATCATGGGGGCAGATGCGGCGCAGACCACATTTGATGTCGCAGGCACCCTCATTATCGCCTTTACATAACGCAACCTCGTAACGACTGGCGTGGCGGTCGAAGTCCTTCTTGCAACGGTCGGTAGTAACTTGATACTGAGACTTGGGGCCCCAGCCGTTCAAGGGAGTAAATCCCCAGTCATCTGTGGCCATGTTTATCTGGTTGGCACGGCAGTTTTGATGAACCCCAAGGTGTGTGTAGCCGTTGGAGAGCATGAACTTCTCTGTGTGCTCGTCAAGAATAAAGCTATAAGACGAATGGTTCTCGTCTGCGTTGATGGCAACGGCACGACACTCGGGGACCGTACGCGTCATGTAGTCGTCACAGCGGTATGCCTGGTTGACAGCCAGGATATCGTTGGCCGTAGGCGATTCTGCGGGGTGGAGCTTCTTATTTGTGGTCGAATCCAAGCTGTTATGGTCCACTATTCCAGTGTAATAGTAAGTTGGCCCGAACATCATGATCGAGTTGTAGTCAAAGGGCAGCGACGTATTAGCCTCTGGTATTATCTCAAAAAGACGCCAGTAATCAGTCTGAATGTTTTCCCAATTTACTTTGACAAACTGATCACGATCGGGCCGCTGGACCTCATTTACGAGCCCAATCGCACTGCCCAGCTATTTTGTTCACCATTAGTCTTGGTAATTGACTACCTGTTATGAGAGGTCTTACAAGATAGGCAGGTATTCCATTCCCCATGCAACCATTCTCGAGGTGGAGCCTTTGAATCCAGTTAGGATAATCGAGGTTGACATTATATTCCCCTGAGACAGGAGGGCCCCGTGGTCCTGGCACAGAGCATTCTCCATCTTTCTGTAATGAGTCGTTTAGCAACGCACCAAGAATGGCCAGGAAGAGCTTCCCCATACCTTGGTGTAATGTATCCAAGCCTTGTCGTCATCCGTCTTTGGAAGAAATCGGATGCATGTGCCCTGTTGCCACTGTCTCATGGCATCGCGGATAACCTCCGACAAGTCATGGGGTAAATCTTTCAGGACGTAAGGGATTTTCCCCTTGTCCCATAGTAGCGTATGGTTCATGGAAGCCCGCTTTGCCAAAGGCAGGGCTTCGAACTCGGAACGGTACAAGGTATCGGCGGGAAACACAGCGGCGAGGGCAGGCTGCGAAAGGGCGAGGGCCATGGCCGCGACGGCCTTGAGAGCAATGGAGGGCATGTTTGATAGCTTTGCGGCTTATTCCTGTATAGAGAACGGATGCTTGATGCTCCCTGAGCAAATGCTGGAGACTACGGGCGGGCGGTGGAAGGAAACCGAGCGTGATGGGAGATGAGCGAATGAATGAATGGCTGCGATTGCGAACCGCAATGCGATTTGGCTCGAAAAGCAAGATTAGTTTCGTAGTCTTCGTCACGATCTCAAAATACTGATCATGCTGGGTTTTCCAGCTTTCATGTTTTTATAATGCGTATTGGAGTGTTGCCATCTACTTCTTTCGTGTCATCGGGACGCTACACGATGTGGAGATCCGCAGATTGCCGTTGTTTTTCTTAGCCCATATACATGGCCAAGCCGGGGGGCTACCTGGGTTGCATTACAGTGTTGGTGGGTATGGCCAGTCAGCAGTAGTATGCTTCGCTGCAAAGTCTAAAAATTAATTCATTTTGAGCTCATTACTGCTTTGCTAGAGTGCATCGATAACAAGGGCGGACGCTTCATGTTTATTATCTGCAAGCCAATGGATCAAAGTACTGCATAGTATAAGGCCAGTACTAGAAATTGCCTTGTAGGGCCAGGCTTTTGCCATGGATGATGGCTTGTTGCTTTTTGTGCTCCTAGAGACTGGGCCGCTGGGGGTGGGTCCTGAAAGACCTACTACGTAAGTTGAAAACTTAGAAGTATCCCATCGGATACAGAGTGCCGGTAGGGAGGTTGCTCAGCATGGTTTCCACTTTTCCATCATTCAAACTGTGTTCTTTCTCGATCCATCAGCGCGAAGGGAAGATCAAACTCACATGTAATTCTGGAAGAGTTTTGAACAGAAGCAGCATTGTGGCTGCTTACGGCTTGGTATATACCAGGCTCGGGTTCTCATTACCTTCTCAGAATAGCGACTGGTGAGGGCTGTTTAGCCACCTCTGGAGCTGCGACAGTGGTCAAGGTAGGTATAGTCGTATGTGGTATGATACAGGGCCCAATAAGCTTATACCAGCCGGCCAGCCAAGTACCAAAAGAAAAAGAAACAAAAAGAAACAAAAAAACATACAACACCAGGTATTCGCTGGTCGTCACCGACCCAACTACTAATCCGGCCCTCATTGGCTTATCTATGGGAGAGCGGACGGGATCCCGAGTTTTCCAATGGGTATGGTCGTATGTGCTCATGAATCCCAGTAGTTGCGATTATAAATGGACGGTGCGCAACTCAAGGAGAATAGCAGGCACATTCGCTGTCTACTTCTTCTGAGTGTTGCTGGATTGGTGCAAGACTTTATGATGGTAGTGACAAGACTGGCTTACTGGGTAGTCTCGAGTCTGTAAACTCAGATTCGTCGGTATGATCGTTACCCATTCTTTGCTCTTTTCTAACAGGCCTTCGAGGGGTATTTTCTGTCTCGCACCATGTTCAGCCGAAACTCAACCATACGGCCTATAATAGTTCGGCGCAGGTAGACGACAGACGAACCCTCATCATCCACGTCTTCCGAATATACACCAGCACCTACAACGTCTCTGTCAGCAAATTTACCAACTGACTCTGCTGCCTTTTCTTCCACTGTCTTGTCTCTTATAGGTTCAGCTTCAACCTCATGTCATCAACTAGTTCGGCTTCGAGCGTTTCGATCTTGGATGCTGCATCTACGACCTCCAATTTTGCGTCTTCGGTCTCAAGTACTTAGCTGTCACGTGTCAAAACGACGCCGTTAGTTACATGGCAGTAACTAACGCTTATATCCCACGTGACATTAGCTCTCAAGCGACTCGCCTTTGAGTCATTCCTCCTCGGGTACCTACCACAGACATGGATGGAGTGATCAGGTGGCGCACGCTATGGCTGTGTAGGGAGTCCGTAGGGTCTGCTCGAAGCGGCTCTGAACCTTGGAGGGCATTTTGGAACCTCAACCAGGCCATTGGCAACGTTTTCCCACCGGGGCATCGATGAGGGTGTCAACCGGCCGATGAAGATATGGTCTAGCCTGCCTTAACCCATAAGGATATCATGGTGTGCTGTGTCCATCATCCTCTGCGCATCGCGTCGGACGTTGGAGGTGAAGTTTGCAGTCGGCCAAAAGTGGGGGAGGAGGACAAAGAACCAGGAAACTGATAAGAACGGACGTAGAAAACGAGATTCGTGTCGATGGTGCCTGGCCGAAGAACAAGGATTGGGGAAACGGGCGGCACGGTACGGACTCGATGGCTGTTGGTATTTCGCTGAGATGAACGAGGTGGGTGGGATGGGGGTTCAATGAACATGTACGGCGGGAGTGTCTGGCTGTCTAGGGCTGCATGAACTGGTGGGGTCGGTGTCGATGCGAGTTTCGTGGGTCGGTCCTTGTGGCCCGGGCCGTGGTGCACGCGCATCCGTCCAGCTGTAGCAAACGAACCGGAGATTCCCAGATGTTCCCCAAAGCTCACGTAAGAAGCTACTGGGCAGCTACGTCGTACCTCGCTCAGTTGGTAGTTGTGGCTACTTGCGACATTTTGGGCATCGTCTGGCATCAACCGGCGGATCACGTTGGCGGGTCGTCCGCGTTGCTAGGCTTTCTCCGAGATCAATCCCATCCACTTGCCAGCGCGCTGACTGGGTGTACCAGGGGATGTTTCTCAGGCTCACTTGTCATCATCGGATCTTTTGGGATAATGGACGACAATTTTGTCTTCGTACAAGACGCATTGAGGCACAAGAAGACAAACAGTTAAGCCCTGTCTTGTGTTGTTCGTCAGCCCCCGAAGCGCCGAAGCAGCCAAAATCGAGGTAGATATACTTTTGGGCTGTCATCAATCTTCCATTGATCAATCGCCGTCACCTTACCCGGATGCTATCTAGACGGGCAGCATAGTGCTCGGGGTCTTGCATCTCATTGATACCGCTTAAGTGATCATAACCACGGCGAGCCAGCGCCTCCAAATCGGAGGAGGAGTTTGCAGCTACTTAACCATCTTTCCTACTAAAATCTAGCACATACGACCATACCCACTGGAGAACTCGGGATCCCGTCCGCTCTCCCATAGATAAGCCAGTGAGGGCCGGATTAGTAGTTGGGTCGGTGACGACCAGCGAATACCTGGTATTGTATGTCTTTTTATTTTTATTTTGTGGAGGGGGCAGAGGCACCTGGACGATCTTCAAACAGGTCTCAGGGGATTAACGATAACGATGCTAGAGCTGGCTGCTTGGACTCTTCTTCTTCGTATTCCTACACGCGCGTCTTAAGGTTAGGACTAGGTGTAATTAGGGGTCGTGGGTACGACGGTAAAGGCTGGCAGGCAGGGCTTTATAGGGGCACCGAGATTATATGCCACGCAGGGCTTGCTGCCATTGCATATCGTCGACAATCTAATATCCATTGACCAAGCCATGAAGCAACGGGAAACGTACACAACCCTCTATGCGGACAAAGATAGCGTTGTCTGAAGGTCTCGAGGTCGGACGGTTGAGGACTCCCTTGGACTTGGTCATTGCCGTTTGCTCGCACTTCTACGCAGTGTCAACGATCAACTCCTTGCTTCGGCATGGAGGCCAAGACGAACTCAACCATACACTGATATTACAAGGCCCGATCCTCTACCTGGTCCACGGCCTGGAGCAGACGCCGCCGGTCGCTCAGAGCATTCCAGTCCACGAACATACACGTCAAGTCCTTCAACCATCTCGACCTAACCGCAACAAGCCGTGAAACACCCAGCAACATGTCATTAAGCCGAGACGGCTGACAACACCTTTTCGATTTGGCCGTCTGCCTGCCACCAATCCAATACCCATCTTCGCCATCGAGTGGCAGGGTCTGAAGTGGGATAAACTTTCTAGGTGCTTGGATGACACAGGCCAAGTTCATTTGCATGCGACTTCGTATCAAAGTGGCTAATGCTAATAAAGGGGGACAAATGAGACGCTATGCGTAATGTCGTGGATAAGCGCGTAAGACCAGCGTTCCAGAGTGTGAGGTTTCTGCTGGGAACAGAATAACCTTTATCCCGACCACGGTACTCCCAGGTCATCTAGGGGGTCACTGTCAGGTTGTCTGGTCACTCATCCGGACCCCACCAGCCGGACCCATAAGTCGTCCGCGTATTTCTACGCAACCTTACACGTACAAACTTAAGCCGGTTTCCCATTTCATTTTCCACTCGAAAAGTAACTCTGCGACAGAAGGAACAATTCCTTATTTAGAGAGACAATCTAAACACTCTTACCTACAAACAACCTCTTTTACTTTTCCTTTATACTCTTACTACCGACATTCTGTCTTCAAAATGCAGTTCAAATCTATTATTCTAGTTGTTGCTACAATCACTAGCATGGCTGTTGCGGCGCCTCTAGAGAATGACTCTGCTCTGTCCCGCCGCACACCTGAGATAATACTAGAATGCCCTCCGTACGTTAGCCCCATAGAAAACAAGGCTTGAGAACTTAGAAGTGTTTGAGAAACAATACTAACTCAAAGGGGATTATATACAGGCCTTGTGAGAAAGTAGGACCTTCCAAGTGCGTGTGCTGAAAAGTAGGCATTGAGATAGGATGTGATGGAATACCAAGGTTAGCGCAGGAAGGACAAGGCTTCTAGGTGATAGCAGGATGTATGACATAGTATCAATGCTGGACGATATATCGCTTTAGGGATATTGCAAACATTTTGTCACAAGAAGATAAGTAGTTAGGCATAGGCAGACCAAGACCCATTGTGCCTTGTGTATATGCACGTGCCTACTAGGTATATAATCTGTTCTACCGTTCCATCTAGTAGCAGAAATGTTAACCATTATACACCTGACTATGTACTTGTAATATGTTAACAAAGTACGTGTGTAACCACCTCCATCTTGGTGCGTTATTTGCATGGATGTGTCCTTAGGGGTAAAACGCACGTGCCATCGGATCTCCATTGTAGGTAGGGAAATCCATACCAGAAATGCTGCCTGCATTTATCTATCGACTGGTCTTAACATATCATCCGCATTATCATAGATAATGCAGAAGCACCAAAAATCAATTTGCCTTGTCCTCCTTTCAAAGTGGCTTTTTGCCTGGTCACCTACCTTGTGGGGCCTTACAGAGCGCCTAACAGGCACACGAAAACCATCATCAGCTCCACCTAGAGCAAAAACGCAAAACATACAACACCAGGTATTCGCTGGTCGTCACCGACCCAACTACTAATCCGGCCCTCACTGGCTTATCTATGGGAGAGCGGACGGGATCCCGAGTTCTCCAGTGGGTATGGTCGTATGTGCTAGCATGCATTAAAACTTGCGTACATAATGCAAACACGTAATTCTGCATCAGGAGGGGTTCGGAGTCCACAAGGCAATATGAATCGAGGACGCGGAAATCCCGATCAAACATTGTCAGCATACTTGGAATTATGTGGTTATCCCGGTTTATCACGCGCAGGATACCGTGAGGACAAGGGGAGGATGGCAGTCCCCGTTTCCTCAAGTACACATAGAGACACTTAACGAGCTGCCAAGTCTGGTGAACATCCACACAGCTAGCTTTGTAGGAAAAGCCATTCGAGACAGTTATGCAGATGGCCCGGGTATGACACTTTCCGAGAAGAAGGAATCGGGAAAAGGAATTACTGTTTCAATATTGGACCTCGTTACCTATCATCCACGAGACCGACCATGAACTTCGCGCGACTATTCCAGCCCCTGGTTCCAGGGCTCCCACGTTTGCCTGTCGTAGCTGGCCATGCACTTGACCTTGTCGGGCGGGTCGGCCTTCCAATCGATCTTGAAGTCCTCGTCCTTGTCCTCGTCCCCGACCCACTGGCTGGTGTACCCCTTGGCGGCCTTGATCTTGCGCCCGGCCTCGTCACTGTATTCCAAGTTGACGCTCGGCACCACGGCGATCTTGCCGAAGCCGGCGTTCCACAGGTCCTTGCAGAAGAGCTGGGGCTCCCCCTGAAAGCACTCGCCCGGCCCCGGGGCCCGGAACCGCACGAGGCGGTCGAGCAGCGGCCGGGCCGTGATGGCGACGGCGCCGTTCCAGCACGAGAAGACCTGCAGCGGCTTGTGGTCAGCAAAGCGGCGGTGAGACGTCTGCTCGTTCCAGAAGATGTTCCAGGCCGAGTTCCAATTGCCGTCCGGGGGTATCTCGAAGAAGGAGTCGCCCTCGATGGTGCGGCTGATCCAGACGTCGTAAAAGGTCGGGTCCGGGCCGACGTAGGTCCAGTCGAAGGCGCACGTCATGTCGGCCCCGAGGTACACGCGCTGGTGGGCGAGCTCGAGGATGTCCTCGAGGCAGGCGGCGACGTCGTTGAGGAAGAGGACGACGGCGTCGGCGGCGTAGCGCGCGGGGTCGGCGACGAGGGGCGCGAGGGCCATGTTGCGCAGCTCGGCGAGCTTGGGGATGCGATCGCCCGCGCCAGGGTCCAGATCGCTGCGGGAAAAGTGGTACTCGGCGCCCAGCCGCTCGAGCTCCGGGCGCAGAAGGTGGAGGATCTCGTAGGTGCCGTCGCGGGAGTTGCCCTCGACCACGGAGAGCACGCAGTTCTCCGGGCCGAGGAATCGGAGAGCCTCGACGACGGAACCCATGAGCCGCGGGAGGAGGTCGGCCTTTTGGCGGATGTTGAGGGCGATGAAGTACTTGGGCTTCCTCTTCAGCGCGGAGGACGAGGAGGGCTTGAGGTACTGGTAGCGGGCGATGTCTGGTCGGGGGCAGTCGAGGCGGGGCATGGACTTGTCGTCCGGGTCGAGGATCGCGGCGATGTACTTGGGCGCGTTCTTGAGGTGTTCCGGGTCGCCGTCCGGTAATGTGGAGGCGGCGCCATCGCCGTGACCGGGCAGCGGTGGTATCGACGTGGGTTTCAAGACGGTGTTTGGGGTCGGGGTCGGAGTCCGGGTGGGGCGGAATGTGGCGGTTGATGTTGGGACATGGATGGCATGGCTGATGTTGCGATGCGCTACTGTGTAGTCAATGGGACCTGAGGGCTATCAGCATTACCAGTCTTTCTTTTGGCTGTAGATGAAGAGGGATTGATGGCGTGGACTTACGGAAAGGCTTGTACGCAATGTCGAGATATGCACCTCCATAAAAGAGATCATAACTTATCAGGAGCCCGATCACCGCCAGACAAGCAGCGATGATCTGAAGACTGCGGGCAGAAAGACGCCTCATGTTGAACTTGACGGAACTCCTGCTCGGATCATGTCGCGACAGTGTATACTGTAAAGACAGGCGGCCGGCCACCAGGTAGGAAGCGTCGAGTTGAGAGGAGAAACGAAAGACGTACAAGCGCTTTGTGCGCGACCTTCTCAATTCATATCTGCGCCTGCCTCCTTGGCCTCCATGTGTTCCAACAAACACATCACATCTCGCAGATGCCCATCCATGTCTATGAGCAAGCGATGATCAACTTAATTACGGAAGGTAGGGGGAAGAAGGTAGGGTCGCATCAAATTGTTCGCCCCCATTCTAGCCGTCGAGTGACCCACTTTCATGCTAGGGTGTGTGTGTGTGAATCAAGTCTCAATAGCCAAGGGTGGGCATTTCTTTGTTCTTTCATATGAGAAAGTTGTTTGGCCCCAGGAGCCGTCAACTCCAAACTTGTTCGAATTGATAACGAGAACTCTTTCGAATTTGATTCCAGGATGGAATATAAACATGCGAATAGCCTCAATCACCAACAGCCAATAGTTACCTCTGACATCGCTGACCAGCGAGCTTGCGCCGTTGAGCCATCCGCTACTGCCCAAGACATGCGGGCGAGCGGCGCAGCGGGGGGTCCACTTATGCCGGCCGAAACTGGGCCCTTGTATGTTTACCGCGCGAGTACGTTATTCGCGGACCAATGAGCATCTTCATCTAAACGCTCATGCTCATGATTTGGTTGGGATGCCAGCCGTACACGAAGCCTTCTAACCATCGAAAGACTCAAACACTGCATATGGCCCCTGTGTCCCGTAACGACGCTTGCGCGAATCCATGAGTGTTTTCGTTCTTGGATCAGTAGGTTAGACGTTGCCGACTAATCATGTCACGTTATTCCGGCAAGCAGGGCTTGCGGGACGGGAAGAGCGCGATGTGGTACACTGTGTAGCCGTGATTTCGGGACGATTGATCGATGGCAGCCGAAGCTGCCTTCGTGAGGGGTGTCGTTTTGCCTTGTTTAAAACAGTTGGGTCGGCCTCCTCTTGGGCCAACACAGCCATTGCCAGTATCCCGTCGTTGGGGACGCTTATCTCTTAGCCCGCCCCCCAGACTACCAGCCTTCTTCATCATTTTTCATTTTCTCTCTTTCTCTATTTTGGCTATCTTTGCTTTCAGCAGTTGGAATCACCAGACAGCGTCAACTACTTTTAATACTCTCATGATATTTCACAACTTCTCCTTCCTCTTGCATGGCGCTCTCACGGTCACGGCCACTTCATGGCCACGGGAGGTAAGCGTACAGCCCACGCCTCGACCAACACCACCTCCGGGCATGATGCAATCGAAGGAAAGACGACTGAGACGACAACTCAAAATGGACCTTACGACGTGTGGCTACTCTGACGGAGATCCGACTTTACCAATCACAGCACGTAAGGGGCTTCAGTGCCGAGTTGACATGGGTAAGGATCTATGGGGGCTCTGCAGCTCCGACGTGCGGGAAGTCTCCGATTGTAACTTCCCGGGCCACTGCTTCGATGCACATACTTGCGAGAAGGGCTGTGGCAAGACAGACCAGGGCTACAGTGTCATCTCTACAACATGGTAGGTATGACAGTACGCATGAGTCTGTCATAAGTAGCTAACTCAACCACAGTACCCAGTCCGGGCAGTACTGCCAGACCAATCTGCTTGCTTTTGAAGCAGGCATGACATTTACCGAGATCGGTTGTGGTCCAGTTGCGACGACATACAACTACCTGCTAACTACTACCACGTCGGAGGAGACAAGGGCAACGCCTACTTTTTCCAAGTCCTCAGCATCCCCGACTTTGGCAAACACTCCAATAGCTGCGGAGATATCAACGAACATCACAGATTCTGGTTCGGATAATGCATTGGCGTCGACGCCCAGCTCGCCCATCCCGGCCTCCCAGCCTGTGGTATCGTCTCCTTCCAACGGAACCACCTCCAAAGGCTCGAAGCTCAACATCAGTGCCATAATAGGAGGAACTCTCGCTTGTCTTGCTCTTATATGCATCGCCATACTCGCAGTTATATACATTGTACGCAAACACAGAGACGAAGAATTAAGCAGACAGAAGCGAAGCATCTTCGGGCCTGAGAATCCAAAAGGCTCCAGGCTATCTACCGACAGCAACGTCGCCAACTTGCAGGAAACCCAGTATCCAGACCCTCCAGGTGACAGGATCCATCCGAACGCAGGTTGGGGCCCCTCCGAGGCATACGGTAGCGAAGTTCAGCCGAACCCCCACGGTCCCTGGGAGATGCTCAACGAGGAGAGACCATTAGAGCTTTCGGACGACAACCGTCCTGCCGAGTTACCGGACCATGTCTTTCTCGAGACTCTGCCGACAGTTGCACAAGCTCCAACGAGGCCAGACTCGTGGCGGCCGAATGATGATGGCGCCGCGTGGGGGGATCTGAGGCCGCCCCCAGTGTTAAGAGATAGACTGCGCTGGACAGACAACGCAGCTGCTTCCCATGGCGTAGAATCAGGTCCCTGCTCTCTTCTCACCGGCAACAACGTTCTCGGAGCAAGTAGCGGCCCAATCATGGTGCCTGATGACAACAGGGCGCGCGGCAGAACCGGGCTGGTCTCATCCAACTTTGCATCTTCACTATGGCCGAATCGGGGTGCGGACATCGAACCACATTTAACGCCCGATGGAAGGACACCGGTGGAGTCAGCTCTCCGCATCGATACAGAGAACATAGAAAGAATGAACACAGAGAACTCGCAACCTTCTCAACGCGTAATGCACCGGACGCACTCGACGGCTGCTAGTATTGCGTCGAGCGGTGAAATCTACACGAGCTCCCCAAGGGAGTTGCGATCACTTATGGAACATTCACAGAACTACGTTCTTTGAATGATATGTTACCGGTACTTTACAGTATTAGACAAGTCCTATATATCTTCTAGCATCACCGTTCACTTCGGTGGCGTCGTTATACATCTCATAATTGCAAAGAGTCTCTTGTATCGACTTCATGACTACCTAGCTAGCTAGCCTACAGTCTGAAAAGACATGCGTGGTTGTGTTCTGGTGTTTCCTGTTTGCCCATTCTGTTTGTTCCCTGTGTGTCCGATGCCCGTTCCCTGCCCTCAAATGGGGTATATCATACATGAATAAGAGCCACGTCTTTGGAGACAATCGTGGCTGCGACGATTCCGGATTCCTCCCAAGGTGGAAAGATCCAAGTCGTACTCTGAACAAGAAAAAGGAGTGTTGCAAAAGAGACGGGTGCCGTAGTCTCTGCCGAGCTAGAGATCCCTTACATCTCTCCGTGTTCTAACAAGAAAGTCGAGTGAGGTAAAGAGAGCCCAAAGGTCTTCATTCCCTAAGATCCAACAAATCCTTTCTTCCCCCCCAATCTTTTGCAAAACCTTTCGATGAACCAAAGCCGAGGCGTCGCACACTAAGAAGATGACAAACCAACATCCAGGAGCTGCAAGCAAAAAGAACGGCATCTTTCATGCCACCCTCCGTCAGGGCGGATGCTTGCTTCGACGATGAGACGCGTGATTTGTCTTCGTGTTCGTCGCAAAGGCAATATCGATAGCTAGCAGCGTGTAGCAACAAAAAAGAGACGGCGTTTCGTTTCATAATTGTTCATCAGTCGTCGGTCGTCAATCGTCATTCATTCGTCAGAACCAGTCAGCGTCGTAGCCAGGGGCAGGGCTGACAGGAGCAGGAGCAGAGGGAGCCGTGGCAGCACGTCGGAAACGACGGTGCTTACGCAGACTCTCGACGGCAGCTCTACCGTCGGCGCTGGACCGGTTGCCGCGACTGCTCGCTTCATTGCCACCGTCTTCAGTACTGGGAGGCGCTGGTGCGACAGGGGCAGTACGGGTGGGGCAAGGAGGCGCTTTGGATCCCTTGTCCAGACCGGGAGGGTTGGGATAGTCGTTCGGGGGGGCAGGGTACTGGGCATCAGGTATACCGTAGCTTTTGAGTACCTGGTGGCGCTGGTCTTGGGTGAGGGGGACGGGGTTCATGGAGTCTGGCAGGGTGTGATAGTTGGTCTGCTTGTAGGCGTACCCATACGAGAGGGCGTCCTCATGGTAGCTGGGATCCTTCCAGGGTTGATCATGAACTTGGCCCTGGACGCCAGTACCTGCTCCATCGCCATAGTCCGAGCTGTAAGTCGAGCCTGTGTTGGTGCGAGTAGTAGTGTACCGATGATCGTTCTCCTCAGAGAAGAAGTCGTCCAGCTCAGCCATTTTCTCACCGGTGGTCATGGAGACATGAGAGGTGGCTGGGGTAGGCGGTAGAACCGTGGTGCCGGGCAGGCGAACTGTAGGCTGCTGTCGGTGAGCGGGAAAAACCACGGTCTGATGGGTTATGTTCGAAGTGGCTTCGGTGGTTCTCATCGCGGAGCCGGTGTTCAGTGTAGACATGGCATCTTCAAGCCGCTTCTGCTTCTTCTCGGGCGAGTCCTTGGCGAAGGCATCATAGTCATCCTGAATGAGATTCTGGTAGTCGTCTGCGGTGAAGCTGCAGCGTTGTGTCTCCTCGTCGCCGCCCTTAGCGGAAGTAGTGTTCGGCTGGGCAGGCGCGTATGACTGATTCTGACCAGAAGCGTTGGAATTGGCGGTGGCAGAAGCCGCGGAGTCATGGTCTCCAGAAGTCGGTTTGTTGCCGAAGGCGTCGACATTCTTGCGCACCTCGCGGGTTTGGCCACTAGCACTCGCAGTGATGGGATGAGCTGAAGCAGAATCCGCATTTCGAACAACAGTATTGAGCCGGGTAGGAAGAGTGTTGGATTTCTTCTTGTCGGTGTCGTAGTCCGAGTCATCTTCGTCGTTGAACTCGTACTTGTTCTTGGCATCGGCATTCTGGGCCTTGGGCCAGCTGAAGTTGACAGCGCTACGACTGCTGTGAGTAGAAGAGCCGCTGACAACTCTGTTGCTGTTTTTTCCGAACCCTACCCCAAGGGCCATGAAATCGCCAGTGACCATGCGGTACTTGTTGGTGTTGGTAGAAAGCGCACCGGGGGGCAGAGGAGACTTAGCCTGAGTCGGAGTGGTGCTCTTGACGTCGGTTATGTCGCTGCCAGTAACGGACTGCTTCATGCGGGAAGGAACACGCAGCGGAGCAGGCTTCAAGGTATGAGAAGCCATTGATCGTGTGGCATAAGCCTCTTCGTCAAATCCGGGAACAGGCTGCTTTTTCTGGCCGAAGCCGGGGACGATATCTTGTTTCTTGATGTTCGTCTCAACGGCTTCACGGAGAGACTTGTAATTATCGAGATGAACGATGTTGCCATCGGCGTGAGCAGCGTTGGCGCGCTCTTGGGCGCGCTTGTTGAGCTCGATTCTCTCCTTCTCTGCCTCTATAGTCTTGTCCTTCTTGGTTTCCTCGGAATCCGAGAGCTCGTCGTCAGAGACATGAAGGGCGGTTCGCACGCCTTTCTAGAACGTATCCACCTCCTTCGGGTCTCTCTGGACGAACTTGACTGATTCTTTGCCTTCGCTGACCTCGGGGGCGGCTTGCTGAACTGTCGATTTGGCAATGGGTTGATAGGAATTCTTTCGGTCAAAGTCCTCGAGAAAGACTTTCGCAGCAGCTTGATAAGACGGCGTGAGGTATTTGTTCAGATAAAACGGGTCGCCGTTCGACGAGCCGGTACTCCAATCATCACTCTCGGAGGAATCATCAGCAAATGTCTTGTCGTGCTCAATCTTGCTTGCCAGGGTGTTCTGATGCTGGTTTGAGATCGACTGGACTTCTTCCCCGGCAATCTGCGAAACGGCTTGATCAATTGACTGAGCAACAGGCTGGACACTCGAATGAGAAGAGTCCATATCAGCACTCGAGTAATAGTCATCATCCGCATCGGCTGACGCATCGGGGTCCGGAAGAGATCTCCAGTAGTCGATCTTGGCAAAGATCTCAGGGTACTTCTCACGAAGTGACGGCTCATCTCGAGAGCCCTGTTCGGTCTTGGACGGCGAGGCAGCTGAAAGAGCGTTGGCGACGGAGTTATCCCTTTTGGCAGCCTTTTGAGCCTTCTTGTCAGCTTTCTTCTGCGCCTTCTTCTCTGCTCTTCGAGAGGCCTTGGTGCTTTCCTGTGCCGCTTTTGTCTGGGCTAGCTGCTTAGGTGACTCCCCGAGAGCCTCTTCGAGGTAAGCAGCCGCCGCAGAAATGACAGCCTGCTTGGCCTCGCGCTCTTCCTTGACAGATGGGTATTGCGCCTCGAGATTGTCGGTAAGCGAAGCCAGCTTGTTCCATAGCTCAATCTTGGAGGCCTTTTCCATCGACTTGCCACCGTCCTTTTCGAGAGGAAGGATCTTTGTCTTCTTGTCGATGTGGGTGGGAGGGATGTAGTCGTCGAGGCAGCGAGCAAGAGGCTCACCCTTGAAGAATTCCTGCATTTTGAGGAGCTCGAGATCGACGTCACTCTGGGTAGATTTTCTCTCATCAACCTGGGAAGACTGAAAAGTCGGGATCGAGGCAGCGGTGGTGTCGGTATCATCGGTGAATGAAGCTTTGGCCTTGCCCTTGTCGATAATGGGCGAAGAGGGAATGAGGTGGTGATCATCGTGATCAGCCATTTTGCCAGACTTTTCAGGACTATCCCCGACGCTCTCGAACTTGGCCACCATGGCCTTGACTGAAGAAACAGCTGATGACTGTCGATTGCGAGGTAGAGGAGGAGAAGGTAAGCCAGGAATGATGTCTCGTTTGCGATGAAGAACGCTCTTGCTCTCGGAAATGGGAGGAGGAGAAGGGTGATTTTTGTCAACTCCAGAAGAAGAGTCTTCCTGAATGAGGAATGAAGAAGCTTTGCGACCGATATTTGAAGAAAATGAATCAGGAAAGCGGGCAACAGGCCTCATTCGATCAAGAACACAGGGCTGCGGGGTGCCTCTGGGGTTGTCGAAACCCCCTTCACGTAGCTCGAGCGGGTCCATCTCTCTCTGGATTGTCGATGCAACTGGATGAGTAGGTGAATTGAAGCGCGTGATACCTCAGTTGAGATGAAAGTGAAGAGGGCGTTGAGCCCGATCTTCACGAAAGAGGCAGGCAAGAAGGCCTAGAGCAAGCTGCTGGAAGACACCAGTGAACAGGATGAAGTGTACCCGTAACCAAAGATGGATTCTCATGGGGAAGATTGACAAGTGAGATAAAATATTCACTTGCGACAAAGGGTTGTGAGAGGAGGGATGGGAATGCGAAAAGTAATGCTTCTGCAAATATGAGAGGTCAAAGGGGAGTGAGGCGAGAAGGATTTATGGCCGTTGTCTGGCTTGTAAAGACGGGTTGAAGGCGCACCAGACTCATTGGGAAGGAGGCAGATACCCCAGGCGTTCCTTCCATGGTGTATTATTCGTAGTATAGTTGACACCATCAAGAGAGCCTGGTCTGTATGCTCACCACGTCAGCCTGCTACCAGGGGATGGCCAACTCCCGAATGCCATAGGACTTTCATCCCGGCAAGAAGCACATAAGAGAACTGCCAGAATCTACACACGCCTGCATATTGCTCATCAAGATTTCCTACCGTATCTTGTTGTAATCTGTATGATGACCTGCCTATCCAGCTTGGTAGTGGGCTATAAAACATCCTGGCTAAGTCACAATCACTGGATCGCTCTATCGCATCTAAACTGAGTATTCAGGAAGGAGCGTAATAGAGCCAAACACATAATGCCACTTGGCTCAAAAAGAGTACAGTGAAGCCTCTGTAGATAGAAGCAAGCATTTCGAACAAATATGAATAAACAACGAATTATTTCCAAGCTTTATTGTGACGGGAACCTATGTTGACGGGCTGTATTCACAAAGTGTGTTGTCTGGATGGTGTTGTTGACACAGAGTACAGTACCTACCTACCTATGGTTGGACATTGGAGGAGCACAGACCATCTGCAGGACCCACCTTCCCGGCCGGCATCCTCCGTGCCTTCTCAGGGTTCCACGTCGCTCAAAGTCCCCCCACATCAGTTAAGTGGTCAAGAGGAACACATCGCAGCTGGCTGTCATTTGGCATCAACATCCAACGACGAACTACCTACCCTTAAAACGAAACCGCCAAAATGGACCCCTACTCTGCCGAAGGCGAATTGATCAACATCCACAACCACTTCCACCAGGGCCAGTACCAGGAGGTCATCGACTACGACACCTCCGCCCTGTCCCCCGAGAATGAGCTTCCCGCCCGCGTCCTGGTCCTCCGCGCCCGCATTGCCCTAGGCCAAGCCAAGGATGTCCTCGCAGAAGTACATGGAGAGAAGGGGCCAGAGATGGTAGCCCTTGGCGCCCTCGCTGAGAGCGCACTCGGCAAGACGGATTCTGCCGTGAAGACGATCGAGAAGCTCGCCGCTTCCGAGGGAGAGAACACCACAGTCCAAATTATTGGAGGCACAGTTCTGCAGGCCGCGGGCAAGTCAGAGGAGGCACTTGCGCTGCTGTCGCAGCACCAGGGAAGCCGTACGTTTGGCAGACACGCCTCATGGGATAACTCGTGCTAATGTATGGTCTATAGTTGATGCTGTCGCCCTGATTGTCCAGATCCACCTCCAACAGAACCGCAACGACCTCGCCCTCAAGGAGGTCACCGCTGCCAGAAGATGGGCACAGGATAGCTTGCTGGTCAACCTGGCCGAATCGTGGGTCGGTTTGCGACAGGTACGATAACTACGTTCTGGATCTGGGGACGAAATACTAAAGAGACAACAGGGCGGAGACAAGTACCAGCAGGCTTTTTACGTGTTCGAAGAGCTCGCGCAGGCGCCAGCGACATCGTCGATCGCGACTCTCGTTTCCCAGGCCGTCGCAGAGATGCATCTTGGCCGAACAGAGGAGGCACAAGCTGCGTTGGATCAGGCCCTCGCGAAGGATGCCAACTACGCTCAGGCCATTGCTAACCTTCTGGTGCTGACGGTGATTTCGGGCAAGGATCCCAAAGAGTTTACGGAGTAAGTTCCGATGCGTCCCCCAAAGAGGCGCCGAGACAGCTGGCTGACCACGTGGGCACAGAAAATTGAAGGCGGCGGACCCTCAGCACCAATTCCTTGCGGACTTGGAGGAGAAGAGCGCGCTTTTCGACAAGGCGGCGACCAAGTACAGCGCCAA
This sequence comes from Colletotrichum cereale, assembly GCA_034509685.1. Classification (NCBI taxonomy): domain Eukaryota; kingdom Fungi; phylum Ascomycota; class Sordariomycetes; order Glomerellales; family Glomerellaceae; genus Colletotrichum; species Colletotrichum cereale. Next base: position 8,643 of record JASUDE010000305.1, on the reverse strand, counting down.
GGTGTCGGCGTAGGCTGTGGGGTTGGAGTACTGCTGATGTGGCATAATGTTAGGCGTACGGTTTAGAGGAACTCGAATGGATACGACGGCTCGGAAAAGCGCAACGAGACCACCCAAATTACTACTTTCCGCTTGAAAGATACCCATGCCTTCATCCTCGCTAGAAGTCCGATTGTTTGCCAGTTGCGCGCGACCCCCGCCCAAGCCACCAGTGATCAGCAGGGCTCGAAGGGTCCATTGTTTCGCCGGCCTCATCTGGCCAGTTGTCCGTTGTGAGGCGAGCAGAGTTAACCATGCGGAGCGACAGGAGTCCGGACCTGGGAAAGGCTGGTTGGCCGGAGCCTCGCCCAAGGTGACGGATCGGCGGCTTTGGACATTGGCAGATTGACATCATGGCTATCCCATTCTTTGCTAGTGCTAGTACCAGCCACCGGCCGGATGGCGGACCCTCTCAGCCCGAGTCTGGATTCGCTCTCACTACAGCAAGTACAAGTCTGTGGCAGATATTGCTGGCTAGGGCTTACCTACTGGAGTACCAAAATCGAATGTGCGGTCCAAGTTGTTGCTGACGGAGCAGGTTATCCGGCGGGGATTTTAGCTGGGGCCACAAAGGATAGCGAAAGCTGTTGCCACCATCTTTTGCATTGCACAACATCGAATTTCGTCCTTCCTTCCGTCGTTGTGGAGCCAAGACAAGACGTCAAGAGGGTCAGTCAGGGTCTTGCGTCGATTCGCGGGGCTCAAGGAGATTTCGAACCCCAAGACGGCACGATGCAGCTACCCTGACACGGTATGACGAACTGCCGGGGATCGAAGTCAATAATCGCGCAAGCACATGCAAATGTCGCTTTGAGGGGGCCAGGGAGGTTCAAAATCGTCATCAGTCACGATATTGTTGACGGAGACAGCCAAGGCTGCGAGCCAGCGATGGGCTCGCCGTGGTTGACATTAACGATAAGAGCCACTTCAGCTGGACTATGGGATTCTACTGGTCGGGTTTACCTTCTGCACATTGTGTGCCTCTCTGTGTTCACCGCCAAAGCGGGCATGGGTGTTCGAATGACTAACAGAGGAACGGATGCCTCCTTATGCAGTTGCCGGCAAGGTTTTCTTGTTCTGAATGTTGCGAGGCCAGCGTGAGAGGCCAGACGAAGACGAATGGGAAGCCTGGGCGGCTGCAGATGGGATGGAATGGACACTTACATTGGAGGCTTGTCTGCCTCCCCCAGCATCCTCGGGCTGGACCAGTTTGATCTGGATCCTCAAGCCCCTTTCGCCATGCATATGCGGTCTCCACGGGCCTTGGGCTAGACGAGCTGGAGTGCAGCAACGGAACTGCAAGACGAGTCAACAAAGGCAGCTAAACACGGTCCTCTGCAGCGCGTTGCTGTCGCGGTACGACAAAGTTAGTCGACTAGCGCACCTTGGAGGTTAAGTGCATGCGCCGAAACCGCATGTCGGACGCGAGCATGGGCATTTCTCAGCCGAGTGCCCCCCACTCGAGGACGGAATGACATCATTGGACCTTGTAGCATTGAATTCGGCCTTTCTCTTCGATTCCTCGATCGGTTTCCCCATCTGCCAACCAAAATGCCACATGCCCCGCCGAAGACGGGTGGACCGTAGGGCCTGGAATGGTCAGTTTCTATTCGTGCCCGTTCCTGCACGCATCATGGAAGAGCCGCGAGTTTCGTCTACGCTACATGCAGCAGGCCGCCGACAATCTCATTCCAGACTTTCTTTCGATCCTTTGCCTACTCTTTTCATCTTGGCGCACGCAGTGGAGGAGGGGCTGGATGGAGACCCCGCCCTCGGTGGGCATGTCGTCAGGTCCCAATGGCCTACCTAACGTGCCCTCATATCCTTCCCTGTGCGCCGATGCGGTCTGGCTTATGGAAAAGTGGCCGTACCGGGCTGGAATGTTCTGTTTAGTCGACAACTTGGGACGGATGTATCATGTCGTCTCCCGAACCCCCCGCTCGAGTGGACGGAGAGCGCGCTGACCATTGTATCGGATTCAGTAGCCATTCATCGGCCGGGGTGGTGGACGATGTGTCGAACAGTCGGGAACGGTTGCATTTGGCCACACTGTTTCTGATTACTGCCCATTTGAGTTGAGTGCTGACAGCCAGGTCTGCCATTCCACAAGAGCCCGTTCCGGGCCCAGGATGTTTGGAGGAGTTTCTCCTGACGATCAGCAACAAGAGGCTCTGCGAGACTGGCAACCATGAGTCTTTCGTTGTTAGGAAGCTCCGAGTGGCCAATCTCCTAGTTTGCACACGGTCTAGTATCGAAACTGCCGGCCGCCTTTCCGGATGGTGTGAGAGCGTGGCGACACAGCGTACCAGTCTTTCCCATCCATCCACACGCCCAGCTCCTTCTGAGAGTCCAGATCCGAAAGGAGACGGGCGACCGAAAGCCACCCAATCATCCCGATGGAGCAGGCCCCGGCTCTTTGATCCCACTACATTCCCCGATTGGGCATGGTTTGGAAAAGCCAGATATGCCTGCGAGACCTGCGAGACGCCGTCATTGTATGTAGCCTCCGTTGGCGACTGGCAGTCTGCGTCTGCTTCTGCGGTGCGCCCGTTCGACGCCGCCCGAGTCGGCGTCCTTCGGCCGCTTGCTGGCTGTTGTACATTGGAGCGTCCCGGAAGCGGCTTGCCCACCCCCCCACGAGTGCAGAGTCATGTTGCGGGCGGCGGCCAGACCAAGGCCGGGCCGTGGGTCCCCCCCCCCCCCCCCCTTCCGATGGTCGTCTCTGCTCTGCATGTGCAGGCTGGCGCGAACTGGCGTCCCCTCCCGTATGTACACTATTTTGCGGAACGGACGGGGGGCAGGGGGGTGAGCCAAACCTCCACTATACGTCCCAGGGCATCATCGTGAAAGAACCGGATGGCTGATTCTGCGCCTTTTTCCCTTGTCCTTTTGTGGTTTACTTTTGGCCGCTACCGCTCTCGGGTCGAGAGTCCGGCGGCGGCATCGTGTGTGATGTGTGGGGGCATTGACTTGTATTAAAGCTGATCAAATCCCGTTGAAACTGATACGCGACAACTCTATTCATCCAATACTCTTGCTTCCTCTACGAACACACACGGCTATATAAACTGCCTACATACCAAACTCCTTTGCAAATCCACTTAGACCAAAATCACCGCTTAGAACCCAAAGACCCATCCACACTAGACCTTCAAAATGCCTATCGCCATCTCCCCCGCCACGGTCAAGGCCGCCGCAGAGTCCGGCCTGCAGTTGGTCACCGAGAACAAGAAGCGCAAGATCATCTGCTTCTCAGGTACGACCGACGACCCTCCCACCCCGCCAGCACTCATCGTTGACTAACATGAAACGTCGCTTCTAGACTTTGACGGCACCATCTTCATGCAGGACACGGGCCACATCCTCTTTGACAACCACGGCTGCGGCTCCAAGCAGCGCGAGATCCTCGACGAGCAGATCAAGACGGGCGAGCGGTCGTTCCGCGATGTCTCGGAGGAGATGTGGGGCTCGCTCAACGTCCCCTTTGACGACGGCTTCGAGGTCATGGAGAAGACGCTCGAGATCGACCCGGACTTCCAGGAGTTCCACAAGTTCTGCATCGACAACGAGATCCCCTTCAACGTCATCTCGGCCGGCCTGAAGCCCATCCTCCGCCGCGTGCTCGACACCTTCCTTGGCGAGGACGCGTCGTCGCACATCGACATCGTCGCCAACGACGCCGAGATCACCGACGACGGCTCCGCCTGGAAGCCCGTTTGGCTCCACGACAACGAGCTCGGCCACGACAAGGCCCTCTCCATGGGCGTGGCCCGCGAGCAGGCCGAGATGGCGTGCGAGGACGGCACCATCCCCCTCATCGTCTTCATCGGCGACGGCGTCTCGGACCTCCCCGCCGCCCGCCAGGCCGACGTGCTCTTCGCCCGCCGCGGCCTGCGCCTCGAGGAGTACTGCGTCGAGAACAGCATCGCCTACACCCCCTTCGACACCTTTGCCGACATCCAAAAGGAGATTTGCCGCATCCGCGCCGAGGACGACAAGAAGACGGGCGGCAAGGGCATGCCCGCCGCCTTCAACCCGCGCGCCAACATGTGGCGCCGCGTCTCGAGCAAGAGCGCCATCCCCCGCATGGTGGCCATCACCCCGGCCGAGGAGAAAATGTTCCTCTGGCCCGACGTCTTCAGTGTCGCCTCCCCCAGCATCGAGAAGGCCAACGTCGCCCCCGTCTTTGCTTAGTCCTCTTATCGGACACTACACCTCCCTTTCTTTTTTCTTCTTTTTTTTCCTTTGGCGTTTCAAATGTACACGATCGGATGCATAGCGTGCGTGCGCAGGTGTGTGGTGTGTGTAAATGGATTTAATTGGCTTGGGGGCGTTTTTTGCGGGGGAGGGGCTTCTGGGACAATCGGGGGAAATCGGGAAACCGGGTGGGCTCTACACCTTATACAAGATCCGGATAAACGGTCCAAACATATATAGACAGAGAAGATAAAGATGAAAAAGAAGTTGTTTCGTTATTTCATCCCCTCGTCGCGCCCTGCATATCGCAAGTTGGTGCACCATCGGTCGAGATGGCCTGCAACAAGGGTCAGTTCCAAGGACTTGAATATTCTTCACCTGTGTCGTCAACCATTCGCTAGAAATAATGCATGTATCGAGATATTTACACCTCACACTGACAGTAGTCATGCCTTTGATGGCTCCTCGACGCAGCCCAGCCCAAACTCGACCTCCTTGACGACGTCAATGCTTAGCTACAAGGTAACAATATCTGCCCAGTCTCGCCCGTATAGCAGTTTGGCCCGACGAACTACTACAGAGATACTCGTATTCATCATACCTATGCCGTAAGCGATACACTCTAGAAGAGCGTTGCCACTCTCTCCCAAGTCGTGGTTCCTCAGTCTCGTTTTAGTACAAACCACGATCGAGGTTCAGGTGAGAAAAGTCAAGCCCAAGCCTCAAAATGTCAAGTTCACGCTGTGGTGGTACGGCAAGCCCTCTTTAACAAACGTTTCCGATTCTGTGGTGCCCTCGTCCAGAGGGCTCTCTGTATCTGTCTGTGTGCCTGACCAGCCGCAGAGAAAAACACTAGGGTATAAACGTACTACAACATCCGTAGGCGTCCTCGGCCTTTGGACCATACCATGCCGCATCGTCACCTCCTTCCCTATATACGTAAGCCCGACCAACTGCCGAGTGGCTTTGCCTGCCGCTCCGTTTAGTATGCGCCCCCCGTCCCCAACCCCCCATCGTTGGAGGGGGGGGGGGGGAAACCACTGAATAACCAACACCAATCCCTCATTAACACCATTACCATGCTCGCCGGAAGCAAACTTTTAGATGCCGAGATATGTACAACTGAGCAGGAAGTATACAAAAAAACAAAAACCATAGAACAGAAACATGGGCCGCGGAAGCAAGAAACGCTCGAGGCATATCAGTCGAGGCGGTAGACGCCGCAGGACAAAGAAAAACACTGAAGGCGTCTATGCGTACCCCTTGGCGGGATCCAGCACGCTCACGGCCTGGCTGGAAAACGTGGCATGGCCAAATGTGGTCTCAACGTCCTGCTCGGCGACGCCCCACGCAACTTTCTTGTAAGCCGCGCCCGTATCCCTCGCAGGGCGGTGGCACCGCGCGCTGATGACGGCGGAACAGCTCCCGCCCCGCAACACGAGCGGGTTGCCCGCCTTGTCGCCGTCGACGCTCGTCGGCGAGGGGTCCGCACGCCGGAGACCCAGGCCGAGGACCAGTCCCGCGGTGAAGACCATCAAGGCCAGGAAGGCGAGGAGCCCGACGCCGCTGAAGCCGATGCCGTTGATCGGGGCGGGGAACCTCTCGTCCTTGACGGCAGGGAGGACTTCGACCGAGACTATGAAGACGGCGTTGCTCAACACAAAGCCCGCGGCAGCAAAGAGGCCCAGCAGGAGCCACGAGTACGGGCGTGGGAGGGTCAAGTAGAGAGAGGCCGTCTGCGCGCCGTGGGGACGCCCAGAGCTGACACGGAGGGGGAGGGCGATACCCGGCAATGCGTATTGGCTCATCTCGTGGGAGAGGAAGTAGGACGACAACAGGGTGTTGGTCGAGAGATACAGCGCCGCAAGGAGGAGGTGTGGAAGGGCAGCGAGGATGGTGACGCCCGCGCGGGAGCCGCCATCGGGGAGGGTGTACACCTCGTGGGGGCGGGCGCTGCCCAAGGGGCTGAGGGAAGACGTCGGGCCCTGGGCGAGTGTCACGCCGAGAGCTGCGGCGGCGAGGCCTGTGGGCACAGCCCAGGTGAGAAGCCAGATCGTCCAGGTGGTGAGGCTGGGGGTATGAAACCAGAAGTGGTCTCGGGAGATCCAGTACTTTGCCTCACGGTACCCCCATCGACCCTGCTTGACGTCATCCTTGTCGAGGAGGCAGATGCCGCGGGTGGTATAGTCAGGCTGCGTGAGGAAGGAGGCGACGGCGTCGCCGAGGGTGACGAGGGGCTCGAAGCCGCCGAAGAAGTAGACGGCGCCGATGGCGGAAACGGAAACTAGGTTGAGAATGGCAATGACGCCGAGGAGCGAGCCATTGAGGATCACGGCGCACGATTGGGGGCTCTCGGGACGGGCGAGGCAATAGTCCACCGAGGAGCTGTTGATTTTGATCCGCGAGGGATCGGATGGGTCAATGAATTGCGCGAGGGAGGAGCCGGACTCTTGCGTCTGCACGAGAGCGTTCATGGGCGCGGCGACATTGGTGACGAGGACGACGGCGCTGAAGTCGGACTGGAACACGCCGCCAAACTGTGCCGCGCAGTCGGCGTTTGTGAGGTTTGTCAGGTCACCGCGCAAAGCCTGGTCCTGAAGGACGAGGATGTCGGTGCGCAAGAGGCCGCCGGCGTTGGTCTCAGACGCGTTGCTGAACTGACCGGACGTGAGGAAGCCCGGGGTTACGAAGACGACCTGGTGGTCGAAGGCGGGTTGCGTCGAGAAGATTACGGCATTATAGCTGATGGAGGTGGTCAGTGGTGAGGCTCGCCAAACAAGAAGAGCAGAGAAGACAAAAGTAGGTTGGGGACAGAACGCAGCGTACATTACTTGGGTACTGACGGCCGCCAGCATAATGATGACGGCCATGATGACGCGCGGTTTCGAGACGAAATGCAGATTCCTGAAGGAAGGGATCCCGATGTCGAGCCACCGCTTCTCGTTGTGCGCCTCATCGACCTCGATGCGCGTGGGACTGCTCAGCACCTGAAAGACGTAGTTGGCGGCCGACAGTAACACAATGGCGATGACGTTGATGGCGACGAAGACACCGATCTTGAGGTCCCTCGCGGCGGCGCAGTCGCCCTTGAAGAGGCGGCTTTCGCCCCTGATCATGCCGACGACGACGAGGGCGAGTACCAGGCACACGATGGCGACGATCAGGATCAAGAAGCCAATGACAATGTTCAACGCGACACCGGCCCTCCACCCCGACTTCATCCTGCTGAAGGTGCCGTCGGACCTCCTCTTTTCGTTGGGCGGCAGCATCCGTTCCAGGTCGTCGTTGGCATTGGCCGTCGAGATGGTGTGTGTCGTGGCCTCTTCGAAATATCCATGTGCGCTCATTATATTGACGCCCCTGTGTGCATTCGCCTGGAGCGTCTCGGGGCTCTGCGTCCGTCTGTGACGCTCCTCTCTCCTGCGGGCCATGGTCTCGGGGGTCTCTCCTCTGATGTAATTGATGATGTAGTCCGGAACAATGTTCTCGAGGATCGTGGCCGTCGAGTTGCGTTTTCCGGGTGCCCAGGTGGCTCGTCTCGGGGGGTCCTTTAGGGGAAAACTCTGCGGGTCCGGGTAACTGCCGGTGAAGCCAGTGAAGGGTCGCGACGAGGCGACATCGGAAGCGGAGCCCTGGTGCCGGAGAAACGGCCATTGCACCGTCTGTCTGCTGATGGTGCTGTCCCTCTGGTGCGGCCTTTGTTGCTCGGGAATTCTGCCTACTGTTAGTCTGTCGCCGAAAATCCAGAGGGCTCCCAAACAGAGGAGCGTGAGCTTGAGCGCACCTTTCTATCCTCTTGACGGCGCCGTCGTCGTCCCAAACGTATCTGTACGACGACCCATGATCTCTGGGTGGGATTACGACCTCCATAACCTCGCGGAGGACAGCAGCGCAGGATCTCTCGCGCGGCACATGGACATGAAGGGATTAAGTAGAATAAAAATAAGAAAGGAAGAAAAGAGGAAGAAAAGGAAGCAAAGTTGAAGGAGAGAAATGCCGGTAGTGAGTGTCGCAATATGGAGAAGGGGTGGGTGATGTAGTATAATTCCTCCAGCCAGCCAATGCGGAACGGGCGGGGGCGGGTTAGCAACAAGAGCCGAAAGAGTGTAGGCCTCGAAGCAGGTATGTCTGCGGTTTGTCTTCTTCACTTTTCCGTCTCGTCCAGATCAACCACCAAACAAGACAAAACAGGATAGAGTTTTAGAGTGACGTGCAACTGACACGTTTGGTGAAGGAGGCGGGAGGAGGATGGGAAGAGGAAAGGGACATGCCACGGCCGAGCGCAAGGATTTTGCAATCGTCTTGTATGTGGTAGAGCCAGAGAGCCTACCGGTAGAGGGACTTCGTCTGACCCCTCAGACGGCGGGCTGGCGTGGGCGCGGTAGAGGCTGCCCGGCAGGGGGGGGG
>JASUDE010000304.1:0-58209 GCA_034509685.1 Colletotrichum cereale | reverse complement strand
AGTATCTAAAGGCCCTTATTAACAGCCTTAACTATTAACTTTAGAAGCTAACTTAGAAGGTTACCTTACTTAATAAGAAGGCTAATAACCTTAATGCCTTTAATAAGTTTAAAGGTAATAAGTTTAAAACCTTAGTTAATAAGGTTACTAGTATAAAGGAGAAACTCTCTAACACTATTAGGGATGCCTATACGCTTACCTTAGCTTCTTAATCTACTTACGCCCTATTAGTTATAATTCCCTAGCGTACTACTAAGTATATACGCTAACCTAACTTACTAGCTACCTTAGCTTAAGGTAGTAGTAAGAAGCACTATACTATAGGAATTAATTTTAAAGATAATAAGTAAAAGAGGAATATATAGGATATAGAAGAAAGGTAATAGATAATATAGTAAATTAATAGTAACTTTCTTTTCTATATTTTAGTATACTTAGGATAAGTGTTTCTTCTAAAGGGGGGTACTTATTATAGAATAAGGTAGATAGATAGGCTAGAGGAAGACATCCCTATAGGTACGTGTATATTTATATACCTATAGAGTATATAATCCTTTACGCTATTAACCTCTTTTAGGAGGAAGGTTAATAATAATAATACCTTACTTCTAAGACCTATCTTTTGTTTTATAACCTCTATTTAGTTTCCTTATTATTACTTACTTCTATTATTCTTTACCTTTACACTACGTTACTTTATAAGACGCTAGTGTAATATTCTGCTACTATTACAGCCTAACTATTCCTATTAGATCTAGAATAGCTGCTAGGAGGGCTGTATTAACTTTACCTCTATAAGTTTATAAAACTATTTTAAAAAGTAGCTAACTTAGTTTATTTTTCTATTACTTACTATAAATTTTAGTATACTATAGAATTAGTAGTAGCTAGTCATAAACTACTAAGTATATACCTCTACTTCTATTATAGTTATCTCCTTTAGTATTATAGATTTTCTTAGTCTATCTACTATTACCTATATATATCTAGCTTTTATTTTTTTTACTAAGGGGAAGTTAGTTATAAAGTTTATTAATAGTTTACTTCTTAGCTAGAGGAGTACTAAAAAAGGCTTAAGAAGCCTCTTTTTTACTTACTACTAAATATATATTCCTCTATAGACGTTATAATTCTTATAGAATCTTTTTATATTATAAGACTATCTTAGCTAAAAGAACTTCTTAGATATAATCTTTAAAGTACTATTTTTTTTTAGGTAACCTGTTAGTTTAGAGTTATAGTAGCCTTAGATAATTTAAGTCTAAAGTTTATTTAGTAGGTTATTAGCTTTCTCTCCTCTAGGTACCTATAGTTAGTCTTAAAAGGTTAGGTGCCTATAGTTATTAAAGGTATACTTAGTAATTTATACCTTAAGGTAAAGGTTTAGTAAAAAGCTTTTAAGCTAGTCTTATACTACTATATATACTTACTAATATATAGTGTTTTTTACTATAGTTATTTTCTATAGGTATTATAACTTATTATTCTTACTAAATACTATAGTTTAAAGTAAGTAGTTATCTTTTAGCTTAATATACTATACCTAAAAGCCTCTAGCTAAGGCTTCCTATAGGAATATATAGTCTAAAATAACTTAAATTACTTAACCTTTTTTTCTTTTTTTTTCTACCTAAAAGGTATATTTTATTCCTTATATAATAGTATATTAAAGACTACTATATTTTTACTTAGTTAGTATTTAAAGTAGAAGTTATACTAAGCTAGCTTTTCTACTTAGTAGCTTTACTTCTATATTAAGTACTACTTCTTTATAAAGTATTTTAAGCTTTTATAGTTTATAAAGATCCTAAAGGCTTTTACGTTTTATAACTTTACTTACTAAGCTTTAAGATAGTATAGTACTACTAAAAGCTTTTTATTATAAATAAGGTACTTATACTTTACTAAAGATAGTTTCTAAAGAAGAAGGCTACTAGGTAACCTTTACCCTCCTTATTAGTCTATATTAAAGTAGCCCCTAAGGTAAACCCTAAGTAGTTAGTCTTAGCTATTATAGTAGCGTTTAGGTTAAACCTATAAAGTACTAGCTCTATAGTAAAAAGTTCTTTTAACTATTAGAATACTACCTCTTTATTTTTTTTTATCTAAAAGAAGTCTTTTTCCCTATTAGTTAGGTAAGTAGTATAGTAATCTTTATATAGTTTAGTATAAATATATAGTAGTAGTTTATAAATTTAAAAAAGGTATAAACTTCTTTTATAAACCTAAGAGGTAACTACTTCTTAATAGCTTATAATTTCTTTAGGTTATAAGAGATCTTTTGTTTTAGCTATAATAATAAAGCTTATGTATTTTACCTTCTTTATAGTAAACTCATACTTAGTAGGGTCTAAGTATAGACTTACTACTATAAGTACTTTTAAGACTTACTATACTTTAGCCTTATAGTCTTTTTTTATATTATTAAAGTAAATAAGAATATTATCTATATAAGCTATTATAAGGTTATTTAGAAACTACTATAGTATACTATTAATATAATATTAAAATAAAATAGAGGTATTAGTAAGCCTAAAGGGGTATACTAGCTATTTAAAAAGTCTATATTTAGTCTAAAACGCTATCTTTTCTTTATCTCCCTTAAAGATTTTTATCTTATAAAATACTACTACTATATTAAGTTTTATATACTACTTAGTAGCCTCTATATATATTAGTATTTCTAATATAAGGGGAAGTAGGTAGTAGTCTTTCTAAGTAATTATATTAAGGCCTTTATAGTTAATATAGAATTATATTCCCCCTCTTAGCTTCTTAATAAAGAGTATTAAGGTACTAGTAGCTAAGCTACTAGCCTTAATAAACTTTTTATCTAATAGATCCTCTAAAGTCTTTTTTAAGACTAAAAGCTCCTCTTATAATATATTATATAGGAGTCCCTATAGTAATAAGAGGTCTTTACTATTTAGCCTAAGTATTAGTAGTATTCTATAGTCTTTATTAGGTTACTAAAGGGGAAGTAGGTATACTTTTTCTAAGTTAAAAAGTATAAGGAAGTTTCTAAGGATATCTACTAAGATATAGTCCTATAGGTTAACTTTCTTTTTTAATTAGAAGGCTTTCTTAATATCTTATAGGCTTATTACTCTAATACTTAGTATTACTTACTTATTACTTAGTATTTCTTTTTATACTTAAGCTACTCTTTAGTATATAATAGTAAAAGTAAAAGCTAATAGAAGCTTTATACTTTAGATATACCTTATATTTTTAGGTTTTTCTTAGTTTAAAAGATATACTTTTATATTTCTTTTACTATAGTATATTTAGTAATCCTTTACTTAGTATATAACGTTATTTAGAATTATTTATAGTTTACTTAGGTAAACTTAGGGTTTTAAGTCTCTAATAATATATATATAAATCTTCTAAATATAACTACTAATCTTTAGGTTTATTACTATTACTCCTTTAGTATAAATAATTAGTTAGTATTTTTTTATAAACCTATAAATAAGTCTTTTACTTTAGTCTATATATAGTAAGTAGAAGTTATAAGCTAGCTTCTTATTTACTATTATATAGATATTATAGCTATAGTTAATAAGAAGGTAAGTTAAATATCTCTTATTAATTTATACTTATATAGTAGCTAATCCTCTAATAGTAAGTAAAGCTTCTTATAACTAAGCTTATTTTTTAACCTCTTTTTTTATTACCTTTAGAACCTAATTTTATCCTAAAGCTACTATTTTCCTAACTCTTTACTTTTATAAAAAGAGAAGCTAGTAGCTATTTAGTCTTTAGACTTACTTTCTTCTAAAAGGGTTTTTTGAACTCTTATAACTTTAGTAGGTTTAGCTACTTTCTTTTTTTATAAAGCTTAATATAATAGTTTAAAGCTATATAGCTAATTTTACTATACTTAAAGTATTCTTAGTAGTTAGGGTGTTTATTAGTCTTTAAGCTACTAGATGTAATATAGGTATAGCTCCCTTATATCTTAAGGCTACTTATAGCTACTACTTAGACTAACCTTATTATAGGGGTGTCTTTATTTTTATCTTTAGTAGGCTTTAGGAGGCTTACTAGTACTACTTTATATAGAAAGCTAGCTTTACTTTTTCTATCTTCTAAGTAATTTCTTATACTTAAGATAGCTACTTTATATAGTTATATAGTAGTAAGTAAACTATAACTAGGTATTTCTTTAATTTTTAGTTAAGTACTAATTTAAAGAGGGATATTTAGACTACTATAGGCTACTAGTTCCTTTTTACTTTAGTTAGTATATACTTAAACTTTAGAAGAAATATTATTAGGCTTTTATTATCTTTTTAATATAGTATATATATAAAGGTAGTAGTATATAGTTAGGTATTAAGGTTAAAGTATATTTAGTTAAGGTATATAAAGAAATCTTTAGGTATTTAGTAACTCTTATTTCTTTTAGCTATATAAAAGGTAGTAACTACCTATTAAAAAATAAAGTCTAAATATAAATTAATTAAGTATTATAACTTTAAGTTTAAAAAGTAAAAAGATTAATCTATATTAATTTTACTTTTTATTTACTAAGCCTATACTATATACTCTTATTATTTACTATTAAACTTTAGTAGAGAGGGTAGAAGCTTCTATCTAGGTTTATTACTAAGTTTTTTATTAGGTATTACTAGAGGGGTACTACCCCTTAGTATAGTTAACCTTATAGTCTTTACTACTTTTATTTAGTATTACTTTAGCTTTATAGTAAGCTAAATAATCCTATTTTAGAGAGGCCTAATAGCTTTATTTACTAACTACTATAGTTAGTCCTTTATTATTCTATTAGCTATTATTAAGCTAGTAGGGAATAGCGCTTAACTTAGTGTTATTTTTTATAAGTAAAGTTAAAAGTATATAAAGGGTTAGCTTTATAGTGCGTTTAACTAGTAAAGTGCTTCTATTACTATTTACTTTAAACTTAAGAAGGAAAAAGGAAAAATAGGAAAATCCTGTTAAGTTGGTTTGCGTAGTATAGGGGGAGCGCTAGTAGGGCGCTAGTAAGGTGCTAGTAGGGCGTAGTTACTTAGGTAAAGCCTAGGCTAACATACTAGGCACTAGCCTGTAATATCTATAGTAATATTTTTTCTTTTATATATAGAATTATTACTTACTAGGTTTCTATTATTAATATAAGCTCTTCTAATACCTCTATATAGACTTTAGAGGTTTATTTTCTTAACTAAGTATGTTACTTTATTCTTATAGGGACTTTAAAGCTACTTACTATCCCTTTTTATTAGTAAAAGGAAAATTAGCTTAATAGGCTATTAAAGAATTTTATAGGTAAGGATATTCCTAAAGATAAATAGATTTAGCTTAATTATTATTGGTATAATAGGTTTATTATCTCTCTTAAAGATATAAAGAGAAAATAATAATAATAATATAATAATATAAGGTATATAACCTTATATAAAGATATATCTTATAGAAGTAAGAATATAAGATATAGAGGGGTAGAGAAGTAATATAGATATAAGGATATATATAAGAGGTAAAGAGAGTATAATAGTTAGATTATTACTATTAATGTTATTTACTTAGAGAGAGAAGAAACTAGAAGATAGAACTAGACTAAACAGTCCCTTATATAACTATATCTAGCTTACTATAATATTATATACTAACGTAAGCTGCTTATAAATCAGAATATCGTATGTAACCCTTAGTTGCGTAAGATAATAACCCTAACTTAAACACGTTAACCTAGATAGAAGAAGAGAGGAGAAATAAAGCTAATCTTACTCCTCTAACTATCTTCTAGAATCTTCAGTTGATTACGTAATCAGTATGATTACGTAATCAATAGCTATATTAATCTACTTAACTAGTAGATAATAAATATATATATATATATTACGTAATACTCCTTATAATAAAGGAAATATAATAAAGAATATAAGTCTTAAGAGTTATTCTAACTCTTACTTCTAATAATTATTACCGTATAAATAGAGAGAAGTAAGAGGTCGATTATATTACTAATATATAGAAACTTTCAGATAATAAGAAAAAGGTAAGAGAGAATAAGTTACTATAAGAGATATTCTCTAAAGCTAGTAAGCTAAACCTAATAGATATAGATACTCCTCTATAAGAGAACTAAAATAAAAGGGCTATAAATCCTACTAATAATTCTAAATATACTATAGCGTAGCTATTAGCAGCTTAGTAGACCTTAATTCTTCCTCTACTAGACTAAGATACACTAGCTTTACTAGTACTAACTTAAGTAGTACTATAGTAATCTTAATAGCTCTAGGTTTATCCTATAGTAACTTATTACTTCTTTAGGTCTAGTGTAGAGCCTATAGTTTAAAATCTTACTATATATCATAAGGTAATTTAAGGTCTTATTATAGAAGATGAACAGATAAATTATAAATATAATATCTATTTAAGAAACAGCTTAACCTATACTAAGAACTCCCCTTACTTAGCCCCCTTTAACTATTTAGTGTTATAGTTTTCTATAGCTAATAGCTTTAATAACTACTTACTAGAGAAATCGTAAGGAAACCTATAGCCTAATAACCCTCCTTTAGGATTAGTCTGTCTATAGTACTTATAAGAAAAGCATAAGTTTTACTTTTAGTCTATTTACTATTTAAATAAATAATATAGAAAAAGTATCCCCTTTTAACTAATAGTATAGTATATACTAGCTTTACTAGGTACTATATAGGTTTATATAACGTAGCTAGTACTTTATAAAGAGAGATAAATTTAAATAAAAATAATATTTATACCTTTATTAACTTAGGTATAAAAAACGCAGCTTATAACGTTTATATAACTTATATAGGAATAGGATAGAGGCTAGGTAATACTATTACAGCTAATACTATTAACTAGCTTTAAGTAGGTAAATAAACGCTTTATAACGCTAATATAGTAGTATTCTTACTTAATTATATTAGCTATTACTAAGCTATCTTAGTAGTTAATTAAATCTAAAGAAGGGTTTATTTTACTAACTCTAATTAGACTTATTAGTACAATTAACTTTTTATAGATATAATTAAGGACTTATAGTAGTAATACTACTTTATAAGGGCGCCTATAGATCTTCTTAATATTATTACTTCTAGCTATTATATTATTAATATTATATAATAGTAAGATAGATATATATACAGCCTTTAGTATACTAAATAAGTCTAGACTTTCTTTTACCTAAAGGTTTCTTTTATAAAGCATACTACCTTTTACTAGCTTAATAAGGTCTATAAGAAACCTAACTATACGCCTATTACTTTAAGGATTATATTAGCTATTACTATAGAGTTTTATAACTACTTAGTAGTATATAGTAACCCCCTATTATATAATCCTAACGTTCCTTAACTACTTTTAAAGGGTAACCTATTTTTCCTCTTTAACCCTTTTAGTATTCCTCTATAGTTACTTACGCCTTTAGTTTAGCTACTTATAGAAGAGAATAAGTAACCTAACTGTTACTAGGAATACTCCTAACGTAGATATAGGTAATATAGATAATACCTCTATTCTAATAGATATTAATATATAGCTTAAGTATCCTAATATACTAAATCCTCTTAATATATATAAATATATATAGAAATAATATATCTAATAGTAAGTTAATTACTAGAAATAGATAGAAGATAATACGCTACTAAGAGTATCATATTATAGCTTCTTATACTTACTTTTATAAAAAAGATAGTTCTAACTATATTAAAGACTTTAATAGAATAAAGCTAATAACACCCTAGAGGATAAGTCTTAAAGAAATACGTATTATAGTTTAAAGAATAAGATTATTAAGCTAGAAGGGCTAGCTTATCCTTAGTAATAGGATTAGAAACGTAAGTAATAGTTATTACGCTTTCTAGACTTTCTTTTCTTTTTTTCTTCTTTTCTTTTCTATATTTTCTTTTTTTCCTTTATTTCTTCTTGCTATAGTTTTTTTACACTTGGGACTTAGTATTAAACTACTCCTAAGAGGGCTTAGGGAGCAGTTTAAAGGGACGATTATAATAGGGTAAGATATCTAGCTAACTATAAAAGGGCTAGAACACTAGGAGCTAAAGGAGGAGGATATAGGTAGATATAACCCTTTAGAATAGCTACTAAAATAAAATAAAAGAAGAATAAAAAAAACATATACTCCTTTTTTATTATTATTATTAGTAGTTATTTATTAGAAAAGAAATATATATAGTCATTACTATAATATTTTATTCTATAGGTTTAAGAAAGCCTGAATCCTTTTTTTATAAATGTCTTTATAAATCCTTCTTGTTTTTAAATACTTTTTATAGATTAGGTCTATAAATCATTTTACCTATTAAATAAAATAGGTGACAGCCTTCTACAACTTCATAAGGTAGTTATAGTTTTCTTAGTTATTTTTTCCTATATCCTTATAGGTAATAGTCTTACTCCTTTCACAATATAGCTAACTAGTTACTTATTTAACTAAGTGTATTTAAAATAAAGTTATTTTATTCTATATAATATATAAGTCTACCCTATAGAGTATTATATTATATATAAAAGAATTATAATATAACTAGTATTTATTACTTGCTTCTACTTAGCTTATTCTATATACTAATTCTTATAATATTAATTAGGTTTAT
Organism: Colletotrichum cereale; assembly: GCA_034509685.1. Classification (NCBI taxonomy): domain Eukaryota; kingdom Fungi; phylum Ascomycota; class Sordariomycetes; order Glomerellales; family Glomerellaceae; genus Colletotrichum; species Colletotrichum cereale. Next base: position 49,591 of record JASUDE010000304.1, on the reverse strand, counting down.
TATTAGCTAGGTCTATAGTTATATCCTATAACTTCTTCTCTATAGGCGCTAATTATAATATATATACTAAGTTATATAAAGCATACTTTAGTATTATCCTAAATACTAGTTAATTACCTTAATAGTTTCTTTAGTACTTACTTCTATAGCTATATTATTAACTAAATAACTTAAGAAGCGCTTAAGTTTATTACTTACTTTATTAATAGTCTTTAACTATATATTATTAGCTAAGTTTATATATAGAATAACTAAGCTAAATATAGCCTCCTATAGGAGCTACTAAATACTACGTTAGTAGTTAGCTACCTAGCTAGCGTACTTTATACTATACTATCTAACTAACTATTTCTATAAGGAATAGCTTAAATAGTTAATAACTTTAATAGGGTTAAAAGTAGTAAGTATAGTAATTCTAAATAGTATCTTTATCTTAAGATAATATACTAGTTAAAAATATTTTATATAAGTGGTATTAATTATATAGCTAGGTAAATAGTATTAGTATAAAAAAAAGAATATATACTAACTTAGTAGTAGTAGCTTTTTACTACTATAAAAAGTCTATATATAGAGTTTAAAACCTCTATAGTCTTAGGATTAGTAGTAGCCTTTTACTACTATAAGAATTCTACTTATAAAGTTTAAAACCTCTATAGTTTTAAAGTATAAGCATAGTTTAATTTATGTATATACCTATAATAGCTTTACTAAGTTATTAGTGTAACTAGGGTATAACGCTAATTATATATTTTTAAAATTGTGTAATTATATTAGGTATTTCTTTAGAAAGGAAGGTTATTTAAGACTATTATCACTAGTATAAAAGAAAAGAAAAATCTAAATATAATATATAAGTCTACTAAGCTTTTTCTATTATTATTATTACTTATCCTAATATAAAATATTGTTCTTACTACTCGCTTTTATATTTTTTTTCCTCTCTTCTTCTTACTTAGTAACTGCTTTATAATTTCTTTTTAATAGCTTTTTATCTTATAACTTCTTATATTTTTTTTAATTTCTTAATATAAATCTTTTTTTTTACCTTTTAGTTACTAAGCCTTTACTATAATATCTACTATCTCTTATATCTAGTTAATACTTAACGCTACGTTTAACCTTAAGGTAGGATTTACTAGCCTGAAAAGGGGTATACTATATATTTACTACTTTAGTAGTATATATTATAATATTAACTAGCTTATCTATATTACTAATAACTATATTACTAAGTATATTATTAATTAAATTAATAAACTTAAATACTTTACTATAAGTTATAACCCTTTAGTATATTATATTATATAAAAACTAATTTTAGCTTAACTAGCGTTTATTACTCTCTTCTATCTAGCTTATCTTATATAGCACTAATAATTTTAAATAGTGTCTCTATGTTAAGATAATTATATAGCTAGGTAAATAGTATTAGTGTAAAAGGAAGGATATATACTAACTTAGGATTAGTAGTAGCCTTTTATTACTATAAAAAGTCTATATATAGAGTTTAAAACCTTTTTAGTCTTAAAGTATAAGCTTAGTTTAATTAATATATATAACTAAAATAACTTTACTAGGTTATTAGTATAATTATAGTTAAGTACTAATTATATCTTTTTAGAATTATATAATTATATTAGGTGTTTCTTTAGAAAGTAAGGTTATTTAAGACTATTATTACTAGTATAGAAAAGAATCAAAACCTAAAATAAAATAAGTTATTAATCTTCTACTAAGTTATTAGTAAGTTTACTAAAATTTCTAGGTTCCTTAAGAACTTTCTAATACTACTTAGTATATTTAAAACTCCTTTATAAACTACTATACTACTAAAGCTAATAGTAACTATAACTCCCTTAAGTATAGTAGGGTTTTACTTACTTTTTTTATTTTACTTTATATAAAAGAAAGTTAGTAACTATATTACTACCCTATTAGTAGGTAGTTATAAGGTTTACCTTAAGTAGGCTACCCTATAGAAACTTAGTTTTAACTAAAAGCACTTAAATCTCTTAATTTTTATTATAGTAAGTTATTAGTAACCTTTCAGTAACGTTACTATAATAGATTAATTTTCTTCTTCTTTTAAGCTAGTCTTATTAGTACGAATAATAAAAAGGTAATTACTACTTAATTAAGTAATTTTTAGTTAGCTTATTTTTAATAATAATACCTATATAAACGCTTTATAAGTATATATAAATAGTATTCACTACTATAATAAAATTGCTAGAAAAAGTAATATAATTAAGTATATTAATATATTCTCTATCTTTACTAAGTTTTACTAACTTATTTGTAAGTATATAGTAAATAATATACTATTCTATAGTATTACTATTTATAATACTACCCCTATTATTTATAGTCTTAACACTATAACTTCTAATAAAAAAAACACCTTTATAGCTAACTAAATTCCTAGTAGTAAGGATAAAGAGAACTAGTCTAACCTAAAGGATAGATCTGCTTTTACTTATTATATAAAGTGTTACTAACTTAATAGTAATAAGCTAATAGGCTACACTATACTTAACCCTTTTTTTACTATAGATAAAGGAATTTTAGCTTTTACTTACTAAGCTATAAATATTAATATAGGTAGTAATTTACTTTCTAATATATTTTAGGTTTTTTTCCCCTTCTTTACTAGTAATAACAGTCTTAAACAACCTTACTTTCTAGAGGAACACCTAATATAATCACATAATTCTAAAAACACGTGATTAGCGCTATGCCCTAATCGCACTAACAACCTAGTAAAGCTATCTTAGTTATATATATAAATACTTTTTAATATATAAGAAAACACTTTATAATAACTTAATACTACTTTACTTTTAGTTAGGAAGGAAGCCTTAAGCTTTAGTGTAGAGAACTTTATTAATAATATTAATCTATTTTTTACTTTATAAAACGTTAGTAATAGTTTAGTATAACGTTTTACTTTTACTACTTTTATAGTATTAATAAGAAAACTTTAGTAATTACTTATTTTACTACTAAGCTTAATATAAATAGTAAGAAGCTTACCTTAAAGTAAGTAAAGCTTAGTAAATAGGTAATAACGCCTATACTAAAGCTAGACTTAAGGCTGTAGGATGTAGTAAGATATTGAATATTGATAAGTTTATAGATTAAATTAATATTTCTTTTACTTAGCCTATTATTAGTAACTCTTTAGTAGGTAGTAGTTCTAGTTTAAGTAGATTTAGTAGTTTTACTAGCCTTAATACTAATAGCCTTAGTAGTAGTTTTAGTAAAGCTATTAATAACCTTAGTAATAATAATAGTAACTTATTCATAACTATTCTTTAAAATACTACTATTACTACCTATTTTATTTTAGATTTTCTTTCTCTTTTATACTAGTAATAATAGTCTTAAATAACCTTACTTTCTAAAGGAATACCTAATATAATTATATAATCCTAAAAATATATAATTAGTACTATACCTTAATTATACTAATAACCTAGTAAAGTTATTTTAGTTCTATATATATAAATTAAACTAAACTTATACTTTAAGACTATAAAGGTTTTAAAGTTTATATATAGATTTTTTATATAAAGCCTTTTATATTAATTAGAAGTTATAATACTCGTTATATATAATAGTATTTCTATTAAGAAGCTAAATCTATTAAAATTATAAATATTATAATCTTATATTCTATACTTAGCGATTATGTATTATATAAGTATAAACTATCTTAAAATAATTGTAGAATCTTAAGCTAATACTCTCTAATAATAAAACTAATATTAGAACTATATATTAAGGTCTAGTTAGTATTATATAAAGTTCTTTACCTATTATAGTTTAATATACGTTACGTTATATACGTTAAGGAGGTAATTAGCTATATCTTATACGTTTTTTAGTTATAGTAGAAATCCTTATTTAATTAGGTTAATGATTCTTTTATAAATTATATACTCTTCTATATATATTAGGTTTATTAAATTTATATAAGTTTTATATTATAGTATTTATCTAGTGCGTTAGTTCTATAGTATTATTCTTAGGATATTATTAATAGAGGTAGCTTTTTATATAGATAGTTTTAGGTCTATTTAGATAGCTATAAGTATAAAAATAATATAGCTTTTACTTAGATAAGAGTCTATAATTATGTATTAAAAAAAGCTAATATATAAAGAAAGTATATAAAAGGAAGAAAAAGTGTCTAGCTTACTATATTATCTAACTTAATATATATTTACGTTAGTTAAAGACAATTAATAAAGTAGATAATAAACTTAAGCGCTTCTTAAGTTATTTAGTTAATAATAGACCTAGTTAATATTGGCTTTTAGAAAAAGAAGTAGTATATAGTATAAGCTAGGTAGAAGAGAGTAATAAACACTAGTTTTAAATACTATAGTCCCTTTTTATATAATATAATACCCTAAAGGGTTTATTATATTATATATACCTACTTATTTACTATATAAGCTTTAGCCTTTTAATATTAGTTATTTTAGTCTATTAAAATACTTATATAGTAAAGAAATTAAGAAGGTAATATAGATATAGATTATATATATATTATAAAAAATAACTTTTTCTTTAGCTTTAAAGTAGTATTCTTTACTTTATTAAGTAATATAAATATGAAAGTAGATTTTTAATAGGCTAGCTTTATACCTTTTAACCTAGAAGTTATTATTTCTTACTTAGATTTTAAGCTAAAAGTACTTATACTATATAACTTATAGCTAATTAGTTAGGCCTATTAGGATCTAAAGACGCTAATAATAGTAATTAATAGTATATAAAGCTTTACTTTACTAAAAAGAAAAATTAAAAAAGATTAAAGTAGCTTACTAACACTATTATATAAAGTAATTAACTTATAGTTAAAAGGTATTAGTATATTAGCCTATAAACTAGCTTTTACTAAAGCTAAGGTCACTAAGCTTTATATAGTAAATAAAGTACTAAGGAAGCACTAGAGGGCTGAAAAAAGCTGACTACGTCTTAAAGGGTTACTTAATACTATAGAGATAAAAGTAATATAGGTTAAGAAGAGGATTATTAATACTAAAGGTGAAAATACTTATATATAAGGTGCTTATTATAGCGCTATTTACGTGTTTTGAGAATTATATAATTATATTAGGTGTTCCTTTAGAAAGTAAGGTTATTTAAGACTTTTATTTCTAGTATAAATGGGAAAAAAAAACTTAAAATATAAAGGAAGGTAAAGTATATATTTAGTAATATAGTAATTATAGAAAGATAAAGTATTATATATAAATATATAAGGTAGTTTAGAATAGTACTAAAGAAAAAGATAATAATTAGTTTTAATTATTTTTATAAATTATAGATAAATTTACTTATATAGTAGTAGAAAGGTAGAGGAAAACAGCTTACTTACTATATTACCTTACTTACTATATTACCTTACTTACTATATTACCTTACTTACTATATATATATATTACTTTTAGCTATACTACTAAAGGGCTTACTACTACTACTAATATTACTACTTTTAAACTTAGTAGAAAACCTAATAGCCTCTATAATAATAGTACTTATAACTAAATTCTTACTACTTTATATTAGTAACTAGAGGAATAAAACGCCTACTTTAGATATAAATCTATTAATTATACTAATTAAGACTACCTTTATAAGCCTAAAGCTTTAGTTAATAAGGTAAATATAATAAAGTCTACTAAGTAAGATAATAACCTTACTATTTTAAAAACCTAATAGCCTAAGTAAATTATAACTTCTTACTAAAGACTTATATTAAAAAAAATAGACGTTTAGCACTTATATTAATACACCTTTAAGACTTTATAAATAGAAAACCTTTAGAGAAATGTTATAGTTATATTTAAGAAATAAAGAATTTCCCTATATACTCTTCTTAACAGTATAAAGGTCAATAAATACTAGAATAAGGTATAGTAATTAGCTTACTTTATTTTAGGGTTTTTTTCTCTTCTATACTAGTAATAATAGTCTTAAACGACCTTACTTTCTACAGGAACACCTAATATAATTACATAATTCTAAAAACATATAATAAGTACTATACCTTAATTACGCTAACAACCTAGTAAAGCTATCTTAGTTATATATATAAATTAAACTAGGCTTATACTTCTTCTAAGACTATAGAGGTTTTAAACTCTATATATAGACTTTTTATAGTAGTAAAAAGCTACTATAAAACTATAAAGGCTTTAAACTCTATATATAGACTTTTTATAGTAATAAAAGGCTACTACTACTAAGTTTGTATATATTCTTTCTTTTATACTAATACTATTTACTTATCTTAAGATAAAGATACTATTTAGAATTATTATACCTACTACTTTTAACCCTATTAAAGTTATTAACTATCTAAGCTATCTCTTATAAATACAGCTAGCTAGATAACACTATATATAGTACGCTAGCTAGGTAGCTAACTACTAGCATAGTAATTAGTAGCTCCTAAAGGAGGCTATCTTTAGCCTAGTTATTCTATATATAGACTTAGCTAATAACGTATAGTTAGAAACTAGTAATAAAGTAATTAATAAATTTGAGCGCTTCTTAAGTTACCTAGTTAATAATATAGCTAAAGGAGAAGATACTAAAGTAACTATTAAGGTAATTAACTAGTATTTAGGTTAGTACTAAAGCCTCTTTTATATAATTTAGTATATATAGTTTAACTAGTACCTATAGGGAAAAAGCTTTTATAAAGGGTATAGTTATAGACTTAGTTAATAATAGACCTAGTTAACTTTAGCTTTTAGAAGTAAGAATAAGTATATAGAATAAGCTAGGTAGAAGAGAGTAATAAACGCTAGTTTTAAACACTATAATCCTTTTTTATATAATATAATACTCTAAAGGGTTTACTATAACTTATAAAGACGTTTTTTTAGGAAAAGTAAATTATAAGAAATAAGATTAAGGCTACTCTTAAGGTTATAACTTAAGATCTTACGCCTTTTAAAACGTTATAATTATTCTAATTAGCTAGTAAAGCTTAGCTTATAGATATAATATTCTAACTCTTTTACCTTAGCCTTCTAAGGTCTGTAAGTAATTTAGATAAGTACTTACTTACTTTTATTTCTTATTTATACTAATAATCTAAAACACTTTATAAGTCTTTTAGTTAATTAGTAGGATAATATAATTTACTAATATAGTCTACTTTAGATAAGTAGTAGATTAAAACGCCTTTTTACTAATAATATAAAAGCCTTATTATATATTAGAGTTATAATTGTTATAAGTATATATATTATAGCTTTAGTATAGTAACTAAAAGGATAAACCATATATTATTAAGTAGTTGTAAACTATAGTCTAATATAGGTAGATATACCTTACTTAAAACCTAATCTAAAAAGTTATTTAGATCTTAAGGGCTACTTTTAGTAAAAGAATCTAAAATAGTTAAATCTAATAGATATTAGAAAAGTTTAAGTATAATAAGAGCTAGCTATATAATATAATAAGAAATATACTTATACTATTATATAACACTAGTATAATTTAGTAGTTTATATCTAGTAGTAAGGACTTTATATAGTAAAAAATAACTATATACCCCTAGTTAGTTTAATCCTAACTACTAGTAACGCTATTTTAGCTATAAAAGTCCTAAGCGCTTAGTAACTAGTTAAGACTTATATATATAGTAAGGCACCTATTAATTTAATTAGCGTATAATATCTAAGTAGTATAAATAGTACGCTTAAAAGGTAGGTACGTTAGGCGCTATTAGGTAATTAGTATAAAATTAGTTAAGATAAGTTAATAGGTAAAAAGGGCTAAAGGCCTACTAAACTTACTAAGATAGAAGTATTTATACTAAGTTTAATAACTACTATATAAAAAAAACTATATTAAGGTATTACCTATATTAAAGTATAAAGATTTATACTACTAGCTAGAATAAGTAGAAAATAATAAAAATATATTATTAATAAACTATATAACTATAAGATTAAGTTAAAAAAGGGAGGTAGAGAGAAGCTTACCTACTACCTACTATATAATTAATCCCTCCTTAAGGTTAAGGCTACTTAAAAGCACCTTCTAAAGAACTTTTAGAAGGGTTTTATTAAGCTAAAGAACGCCTTATAGGCTTCCCTAATACTATTTATAAAGAAGGCTAATAGTAGCTTTTACTTCTATATTAATTTCTATAAGCTTAATAAGATTACTTAAAAAGACTAATACTTCTTACTACTAATTATTAAGACTTTAGCTTATATTAGTAAAGCTACTGTTTAAGGTATTATATTATATAAAAAAGGATTATAGTATATAAAACCAGCGTTTATTACTCTCTTCTATCTAGCTTATCTTACATACTAATTCTTATAACGGTAATTAAATCTATTATTAGCTAGGTCTATAGTTATATTCTCTTCTTCCCTATAAGCACTAGTTATATTGTATATACTAGATTATATAAAGCACGCTTTAGTACTAGCCTACATACTACTTAATTCTATTAATAGTTACTTTAGTAGTCTCTCTTTTAGCTATATTATTAAATAGATAACTTAAGAAGGACTTAAGTATGTGAATTTTACTATTAACTAAGTTACTTAACTATAAGTTGTTAGGTAAGTCTATATAGAGAATAACTAAGCTAAAGATAGCCTTATTTAAAAGCTACTAATTACTACGTTAGTAGTTAGCTGCCTAGCTAGTATACTATATATAGTGTTATTTAGCTAGCTATTTCTATAAGGGATAGCTTAAATAGTTAATAACTTTAATAAGGCTAAAAGTAGTAGGTATAGTAATTCTAAATAGTATCTTTATCTTAAGATAATATACTAGTTAAAAATAGTTAGTATAAGTAGTATTAATTATATAGCTAAGTAAATAGTATTAGCATAAAACTAAGTATATATACTAACTTATAGTAGCTTTTTATTAATATAAAAAGTCTATATATAGAGTTTAAAACCTTTATAGTTTTATAATAGCTTTTTACTACTATAAAAATTCTACTTATAAAGTTTAAAACCTTTATATTTTTAAAAGAAGTATAAGCTTAGTATAACTTATATATATAACTAAGATAGCTTTACTAAGTTACTAGCGTAATAAGGGTATAGCGCTAATTATATATTCTTAGAATTATATAATTATAATAGGTATTCCTCTAGAAAGTAAGGTTATTTAAGACTATTATTACTATTATAGAAGGGAGAAAAAAACCTAAAATAACTACTATACTTACTACTATACCTAAAAGCCTTAAGATAAAGCCTTAGGTAAGCTTTATTTACTACCTATACCTAACTACTTTTAGTAGTATATTGTAACTAACTATATAGCTTACCTATAAGATAAAAAGGAATATAACGCTATATAGGTTATAGTAAGCTACCTAAAGAAATAGGTAATCTTAGTACCTTATTATAAGACTACTATAGCTTATAAAAAAGCCTAAATATCTTATATTATATATATATATAGTAAGTTAGATAATATAGTAAGCTAAACATCTTTTTTTACCTTTTTACTATTATATAATATATCTAATTATTTTCTACTTATTCTAGCTAGTAATATAAATTTTTATACTTTAATAGAGGTAATACCTTTATAGAGTTTATTCTATATAGTAGTTATTAAACCTAATATAAATACCTATATTTTAGTAAGTTAAGTAGGCTTTTAGCCTCTTTTTACCTATTAACTTATCTTAACTAATTTTATACTAATTACCTAATAGCGCCTAACTTACCTACCTTTTAAGCGTACTATTTATATTACTTAGATAGTATAAGCTAATTAAATTAATAAGTGCCTTACTATATATATAGGTCTTAACTAGTTACTAAGCGGCTAGGACTTTTACACCTAAAATAGCGTTACTAGTTATTAGGATTAAACTAACTAAGGGTATATAGTTATTTTATACTATATAAAGTTCTTACTACTAAATACAAACTACTACGTTATACTAGCTTTTACTATTATATAAGTAAGTTTATTTATAATACTTAAAATTAATTAAAACTTATTATTATCTTTTTCTTTAGTACTATTTTAAACTACCTAATATATTTATATATTTCATTTTCTCTTTCTATAAGTACTATATTACTAACTATATACTTTACCCTCTTTTATATAAGTACCCTCTATATAAATACTATTACCTTTAGTATTAATAATCCCCTTCTTAACTTATATTACTTCTACTTCTATAGTATTAAGTAACCGTTTAAAATATAGTTAGCTTTTTTTAGTCCTTTAACGCTTACTTAATACCTTATTTACTATATAAGGCCTAGTAATCTTAGCTTTAATAAGAGCTAGTTAGTATACTAACTTACTAATACCCTTTAACTATAAGTTAATTACTTTATATAATAGTATTAGTAAGCTACCTTAATATTCTTTAATCTTTTTTCTTAGTAAGGTAAAGCTTTATATACTATTAAGTACTATTATTAGCGTCTTTAGATCCTAAAAGCCCTAACTACGTAGCGTTAAGTTAAATAGTATAAGCGTCTTTAGCTTAAAATCTAAGTAAGAAATAACAAATTCTAAGTTAAAAGATATAAGGCTAGCCTTTAAGAAACCTAGTTATACGTTTATTTTACTTATTAAGGTAAAAAACACTACTTTAAAGCTAAAAAAGAAGTTATACTTTATAATATATATAATATATATATATATTATCTATTTAATTTCTTTACTTTATAAGTATTCTAATAGCCTAAAATAACTAATATAAAGAGGCTAAAGCTTATATAATAAATAGAGACCCTTTAGGGCATTATATTATATAAAAAATAATTATAATATAGGAAACTAGCGTTTACTAGTCTCTTCTACCTAGCTTATCCTACGTAGGACTATTTCTTATATCTAAAAGGTAATATTAATTAGGTTTATTATTAGCTAGGTTTATAATTTTATCCTAAGCTTCTTCCCTATAGGTACTAGTTATATTATATATACTAGATTATATAAAGCACGCTTTAGTACTAGCTTAGATACTAGTTAAGTACGTTAATAGTTTCTTTAGTAGCTACTTCTATAGCTATTTTATTAACTAGATAACTTAAGAAGCGCTTAAGTTTATTAATTACTTTATTAATAGTCCTTAACTATACGTCTTTAGCTAAGTCTATATATAGAATAATTAAGCTAAAGATAGCTTTCTTTAGGAGCTACTGATTACTACGTTAGTAGTTAGCTACCTAGCTAGCGTACTATACGTAGTGTTATTTAGTAAGCTATTTCTATAAGGAATAGCTTAAATAGTTAATAACTTTAATAAGGTTAAAAGTAGTAGGTATAGTAATTCTAAATAGTATCTTTATCTTAAGATAATATACTAGTTAAAAATAGTTAGTATAAGTAGTATTAATTATATAGCTAGGTAAATAGTATTAAAATAAAAAGAAGAATATATACTAACTTAGTAGTAGTAGCTTTTTACTACTTTAAAAAGTCTATATATAGAGTTTAAAACCTCTATAGTCTTAAAGTATAAGCTTAGTTTAATTTATATATATAACTAAGATAGCTTTACTAGGTTATTAGTATAATTAGGGTATAACGCTAATTACGTGTTTTTAGAATTATATAATTATACTAGGTATTCCTTTAGAAAGTAAGGTTGTTTAAGACTATTATTACTAGTATAAAAGGGAAATAAAACCTAAAACATAATAAATAGAGAGGTATATATAAAGTAAGAATCTTTTCTTCCTTATACTAGTTATTAAATAGAGTTAATCTATAGCTATTATAGCTATTTAAAATTTAAAGGTAATAAGTACCTTTTGTATAGGACTTTATAAGCTAATTATAATATTTTAGCTAATATAAGCTAATCTTATTTATTATTTATCTATTTTTACTTAGGTATATATTCTAGCTAAGTAGAAACTAACTATTAGTATACTAAAAGAAAAAGCAGTATCTACTGTATATAATAATATATAAAAGTATTACCTAGCTATTTATATAAATACCCTAAATAATAAAAACCTATTTATAATTACTAAGCTACTTTATACAATGCCTTTTATATTAGTTAGAAGTTATAATAATCTTTATATATAATAGTATTTCTATTAAGAAGCTAATCTTATTTAAATTATAATCATTATAATCTTATATTTTATACTTAGCGATTATATTTTATATAAGTATTAAGTAGCCTAAAATAAGTATAAGATCTTTAGCTAATACTTTCTAATAATTAGTCAAAATATTAAAATCATATATTAAGGTTTAGTTAGTATTATATAAAGTTCTTTACCTATTTTAGTCTTATATATATTACGTTATATATATTAAAGAGGTAATTAGCTATATCTTATACGTCTTTTAGTTACAGCATAAATCCTTAATTAATTAGATTAATAATTCTTTTGTAAATTACTTCCTCTTCTTAAGGTATTATCTTTATTCAATCTATATAAGTTTTATATTATAGTATTTATCTAACGCGTTAGTATTAAAGTATTATTCTTAAGATATTATAGATAGTAGTAGCTTTTTATACACTAAGTTTTAGGTTGTATTAGATAGTATCTAAGATAAGGATAATAGGTTCCATTTAAGGAAGAGTTTATTACTATATATAAGTGAAAGGTAACGTATAAAGGAAGTATATAGGAGGAAGAAAAAGTAGCCTACTTACTTTATATATACGTTACCTACTTAATTAAAACTAATAAACCTACTGAAAAGTAAGAAATATAAGAAATAACTAAGAGAGTAAAATATAAAAAGAAATAATAATAAATAAATACGTTATATAAAAATATTAGGTAATATAATATTTTAGGTTTTCCTCCCCTTCTATACTTATAGTAATAGTCTTAAACCACCTTAATTTCCAGAGGAACACCTAATATAATCACATAATTCTAAAAACACGTAATTAGCGCTATGTCCCAATCGCGCTAACAACTAAGTGACGCTATCTTAGTTATATACACAAATTAAACCAGGCTTATACTTCAAGACCATAAAGGTCCTAAACTCTATAGACAGACTTCTCATGGCAGCAAAAGGCCACTAAGGTAATATAATATATCGCCTAGATTATTCTTTATTTCCTAAAAGTAAAAAGAAATATATAAAATACTAACTTTTAAATTATTATATGATAAATTACTTTTTCTATTATATTATAAGTTTTATAAACCTAATTAATTATATTAATATTAAAAGATAATAGTATTAAAATAAAAGGTCGTTTAGTATCTACTAAAAGCAAAAGGAATAAGAAGGCATTCTTAAGATCTATTCTTAACAAGGGTTAAGTAAAGGCTTTTAATACTAACTATATTAGCGTTAAAAGTATTTCTTTACCCCCTAAATAATAAAAATAATAACCTTAACTAGTAGATAAAAAAGACACCCTTAAGGATACCTAATATTAGCTTATAAGGTAACCCTTAATTATAAATAACTATATTTAGCTTACTAACCTTATAAATAAATAACCTACTATTACGCCTATAACCTCTTACTCTAATAAAGCTTCTAAGTTTATAAAAAATAATATTTCGAACTTCCTAAAGGAATTTAATAACTTATGTTTATTATCTTATAAAAGCTTTAGTAATAAGGTTTCAAAAGTCTATATAAACAATAGTTTTAACTATAATTAAGTAGTAGAATTAATTACTTTTACCTTAAAAACTTAAGATAAAGCTAAAAACTATTTAACTAAAGCTTTTAGATTAGTAGACCTAAAGACCTATGAAAATCCTAATAAGACGCTTAAAAACCTTATTAATAGCGCTTATATTAAAGATAATAACCCTAATAGTATAATAGCTTTTCTCTTAAAAATATATACTTTATAGTATAAAGCTAATATACTTTAATATATTATATTACCTAACTTTAAGCTTATGTAAGTTTATTTCTACTAGCTCTTATAGAAAGTAATATAAGCTATAGTAAAAAACCTGAATTACTAAGTTATAAATCTCCTTTCTACTAAGTAAAGTAAAGTTTAAAAGCCTTTATTTAATAGTTAAAGTTATAGTTAGCTTTATAATAACTTTCAGGTTATATATAACTAAAGCTAATATCTCTACTAAACCCTAATAGAAAAATAATTCTTCTAAAAACTATTAAAGCTAAAGGTATTACTAATATAAGCTAAACACCTAACTCTATAGTAGACGCTTTTATAGAGGGTTTCTAAGATCTTTCTATTAATAAGGCGTTACTTAAAACTAAGATAATATAAGTCCTTATAAAGCTCTCTTAGCTAAATAGAGATATAACTATTAATATTAAAGCTTTTATTCCTTTAACTTAAGGATACTACTTTTATAACTATTTATAAACCTATAGAAATAATAGCTATAATAAAGGAGAAGGATTTAGTTATAGAACTAGCTATAGTTATAGAAGAGGTTATAGGTATAGAAGTAGTAATAGTTATAAAAGAGGTTATAGGTAAAAAGGTACCTAAAGTAAATACTAAAATAACTAAACTACTAGAATACTATACTATTAATAATTCTATATAAATAGGGTTTATTAGTTTTATAAATCTATAGCTTACATTATACCTAGCTATAAATATACTAATTATTATATTTTAAAAGCTATTTATTTTAATATATTTTTACACTAATACTTTAGTAATACTAAAAAGGTATAACAAATAATAGAAGTAGGTATTATTAATAGAGGTTATAATAAGAAGTAGCCTAACAGGAGGACTATTTTATACTATACTATAATATATAAAAAACGCTTTTTATACTCTATATAATAAAGCTAGAATTTTAAAATAAGAATCCTTTATTAGATTTAAAGGAGATATAAGGAACTATAAGGCTTATATTATATAAAAGTAACAAAAGAATAAGCCAATAAATTAGCTTCTATAAAAAAAAGTAACCTTTATTAATAATAATTTTAACTTTTTATATATCTTTATAACTAGTAACTATATTAAAGATATAGCTATAGTAAAAAAAGCTAAAGCTACTAACTTAAGAAGAGTCTTTTATGAGATAAAGTTAGAAAGAATACTAAAATAAGTAAATCTACTAAACGTTTAGTAATAAGATATAAATAATAATAATAAAGTAATTAAACTTCAAGTTAATAAAGAAGATTAAAACTTCCTATACTGAATATAGTCTAAAAAACTATTAAAGATAAAAAGAGTATACTTTTTATAAGCTTTACTATTTAAAGAAGCTAATATTTTACCCAAAAGCCATTATATAAAAAGACCAATAATAAGATCTTAATTCCTACAGACTTTCTTTAATAAGCTAAGCTAGATTATAATAATGTTATTTATAAATATATAAAGGCTATAGTAGCTAACTATAAAGCATACTTCCCTTAAGAAGTATAAGATATCTTTATTCCTACTAATAAGTAACTACTTTGAAACCTTAATAAAGTTAGAAATTAATACTATACTATCTATAAGTAAATAGACTACTAAAATAATAATAAGGGGATTATACTTAACCTTAGCGCTTTAATAACTAAGGCTTTAGCTTCTTTAGAATATTTATAAACCTATTATATTAATTTTAGCGTTAATTTAATTAATATAGTCTTTAAGACTAATTTATTAAATATTAATATTTTATAGATATTATTAATATTCTTTACTAAATTACTACCTATAATTTTATAGTTAGTTACTAGTAGCTTTTAACTTCTTTAGGCTATAGAGATAATAAACCTATTAGAGGTATTTTAAATAGTAGCTTAGTAATTAATCTTATCTTTTAATCTTATATATAACGTCTTAGTCTTTAAGATAGCGTTATTAAAATAGACCTTAGTATAAAGAGGATTATAGATTAAATAAGGTATATTTAGTTTAGTAGTTCTATTATATATAATATCTACCTAAGTAGTAACTATATTATAGACGTAGGCTTTTTAATCTTCTTAAAAGGGACCTACCTATAATAAAGATTTAGTTCTTAGTACTCTATTTATTTTAAAGACTTATACATCTTTAGAGTACTTTAAGAACTAAATTATAGGCTTATTTGAATTTATAAATCTTAAAATCTATATTCCCTTATTATTCTATACTAAGGAATTAACTACTAGATTCCCTAACTTTATTACTAATATAAACTATTCCTTTATATCTAATATTCTAAAGTAATTTCTATAGAGAAGAATAAATAGTAGCTACTATA
This sequence comes from Colletotrichum cereale, assembly GCA_034509685.1. Taxonomy (NCBI): domain Eukaryota; kingdom Fungi; phylum Ascomycota; class Sordariomycetes; order Glomerellales; family Glomerellaceae; genus Colletotrichum; species Colletotrichum cereale. The sequence goes on along the minus strand of JASUDE010000304.1, from coordinate 33,413 downwards.
GTAACTCTTAATACTATAGCTAGCTTAATCTTTTAAAGAATTAATTAGACTATTAAAAATAAGAAATAAATTAATATAATACTAAGAAGTATATAACTATAATAAGATATTAACACCTTATAAATTAACTATACTAAAACTACCTAAACCCTACTCCCTAACGTCTAAAAGTAACTAAAATAAAATAAAGAAGTAGTTACTATCTTTAAGAAGTATAGTAAGGTCTTCCTTAAAGTCCTTAAGAATATAATACGTATAGTTATTAAGCTAAAACTTAGGTAAATCTATAAGTTAATTTTAAAAGTAATAAAGTATATAAAGGCCTATAATAGCTATTTACCTAATAGTTAGTACTATATTTATAGACTTAATATAAAGAAAAATAATAAGAGATTAATAAAATAAAATTATAAGAAAAAGGAAATAGCTTATAAAAAAAGGATTAAATATTTAGTATATATAAAAGTCCTATTTAGTTTAAGAACTTACCTTAATAATAAAAATCTAATAGAGGATATTTATACTATATATAAGAATAAAATAAAAAGGTCTACTATAAGGGTATATAGCTAAGAGCTATAACTAGGAAAGGTATAGAAGGTAGGTCTATTATAATATGTAGACTTTAAGCTAAAGATCCTAAGATTCTAACTTTAGCCTTAGGTATTTGTTAGTAAGGCTTTGCTGACGTTTAGCTAAGGAGCCCTTAGAGTAATTCTTCTGAGGCTAGGTGCTCTATCCTAAGGGCTCCCTATCCTAAGGGCGTATAAACCCCTTATAATTACCCCTCTCCTTAAATCCTTAGTCCCTAAGGATAAGTAGGTCTGCTGTCTTAGGCGCCGACCGGTTACTAACTTATTACCTCCTACTTTAGTAGCCCTTATTAACTTCTCTTATTAAATAATAGGTTTTATTTTAGTATTATAATTCTTAGTAAGCCTTTAGCCTCCTTTTACTATAATTACTTTATAGTCTAAAATAAATTTCTTTACTACTAAACGTTTTTAAAACTTAGTATACTAGTTATAGTTATATTTCCTATTATATAAAGGTTTTATAAAGTAATAATAGGTTACTTTACTTTTACCTTACTTTATTATTATTATATTATATTACTTATCTCTCTTCCTTAGTAACAGCTTTTTAAATTTTTACTATTATATATATTATTCTATTATTTTTTATTTTTATTCCTCTTATTTTTTTTTCTTCTTTTTAGGTAATAGTTTTTCTTTTTCTTTCTTTTTTTTTCTTCTATATAAAGCTGTTATTAAGTTTTTACTATCTTCCTTTATATTTCTTATTATTATCCTTTTTTTCTTAACTTATTTAGTCTTTTATCTCCTCTTATATTACGTTTACTAAGCCTTTATTAAGTTCTTTATATTCTTATTAATTTTTCTTTATATATAGTAATTTTTCTTTATTCTTAATAACTTTTCCTTAATATATATCTTTCTACTAAGTCCTTACTAAACTATCTGTAATAATAAGCGTTATTATTTATATTACTAGCGTTATTAAGATACCTTATAACCCTAAGGTTAGTTTTAAGGGTTTAAAGGGAGGTCCCTTTTATATTAATTATTTAAAATAGCTTTATTATAACCTTAGTTACCTATATTACTACTAAGGTGTATACGTTACTAAATACGTTACTTATTTTATTAATAAGAAATAATATTTTATAGTAAGTTTTACTAATCTTTTACTAATAATTTAGTAGTACTAACTACTATTTCAGGTCCTAAAGGAGCTTTAGGGTGCTACCTAAGAGACTTAGAACGCTTTTATATATCTTTACTATTACGTTAATAAGTATATAATAACTCCCCTTAGTTACTAGTATATCTTAGATTACCTTAAGCGTATCTCTTCTACTTAGTGCTATATTACTAACTACTATAGTAACCTATTACTAGGCGTTTATAGTAATATTAACATATAGTAGATTACTTTATAAAAGATAGTATCTAACTATAAGTATCTTAGTCTGCTTATCTAGCTTAATATTTATTACCTAGGCTTTACTAATAGTTTATTAAAACTAACCTTACTTCTTAAGTAGGACTTATCCTTATAGAGGATATTATATCCTAGCTTAACTAGCTTTAGCCTACTTATATTTAAGATAATTCTTACGTATGTTACTTATATATTTCTATTAAGAGTATAAATAGCTATCAGGATTTCTATTATAATAAGTTAAAGGCTAAAGGTAAGCTTAAGAAGCTCCCTAAGTAAGTAGAATTTTATTAAACTATTACTAAGTATATTCATAATTCTATCCTAACTTACGCTATTTATATTACTAGCTTTACGCCTATTAGTTATAGTGCTATAACTAAAACCCTATAAAAGAAGAAGCGTAAGCTTAAGGGAGCTACTACTAATAGCGTTATAAAGCGTTACTAAAAATAGGTAAAGGTTATAGTTATTAATAATAATAATAATAAGTCTACTATATCTAATAATACTAATAGTACCTCCTATAATTCTAATACTAATAATAAGGCTTTTTTACTAAGCGCTTACTTTATAGCTACTATTAAAAAGGTATATAAAAAGAAAGAGGCTAAGTAGAAGTAGTATAAAGTAGAAGAGAAGTTATATAAGGAGAAGTAGAAGTATAATATAGAGAAGAAGTTATATAAGGAGAAATAGAAGCATAAGGCCTATATAGCTTACACTAAGATTTATTTCCTTTATAACTACTTCTATTATAACTACTCTAATAATAATTATAAGTATATCTATAGGATTTATAATAAGATTACTAAGTAGTTAGTAATCTAAGAGTTTAATACTACTAACCTAAGCCTACGTTACCCTATCCCTTACTTAAAGAGTAATATATAAGCCTTTACTAATAAGTATAAGAAGGATAAGGCTATAGCTACTAAGGCTGCTATTAAGCTTAGTCTAGTTTAGGATAACTTTAAGGTAGAGTTTAAAGAGGAGACTAAAGAAGAGGAGACTAAAGATAAAGAGGATAAAGTTAAGAATTAAGAATAAGTAGGGGTAGTTATAGTAAGTGTTTAGTAAGCGTTTACCTATAACCTTATAGTATAGCTTAATATTAGTAGCTAAGTTACTTTTCTATTTTTTATATTATAATACCTTAGGTAGGCCTTTAACTTAGTTCCTTAGGGGGTATGTATTCTTTTACCTATAGCTAAGTAAGCTTTTTATAATAATAACCTAATACTATATTATTTATTATCCTATTTCTTATGCCTTTTACTTATATTTCTTTTATATATAGTAACTTTTTATTATACGTTTTAGAGGTGTTCTTCTAGCTTTTATATGTTATATTTAACAGGCTATCTAGCCTATTTAATAAAGTACTAGTAATCTCTTGCTAACCTATAGCTAGTAATAACCTCCTTAACTTCTTATTCTTCTAGTTTGTTTTTAAGGTTAGAGAGGGTTAGCTTACCTTTACCTTACGCTTACTAATCGTTCTATAGTTTAATTATTAATACTAAAAATATATTATATATATACTAATATTTTTCTAGTAGGTAGACCTAGTATACTTAGGAGCTAATCCTCTTTACTATAGCTACTTATATAAATCTTAGTACTAGCTTTTTATTCTTAAACCTAAAGTTCTTTATTAAAAGTCTAATAATTTTTTTATAAAAGTACTCCTTAGGGGTATACCTTACGTTATACCCCTTTATTTATACCTTAACAGCTTTTTACTAGTAGCGTTATACGTCTGCTTTAAGTTTCTTAATATAGAGGAGCTATTTTTTTACGCCTTATACTATAGTTTTAGTAAAAGATAAGACGTATTTAATATATTTTAAGTTATACCTATATAAGGCCTCTATTAGTAAAAGGCTAGTAGTTATATAGTAACTATTATTATATATAAACTCTACTTTAGGAAGTTATACTACCTATCTGTTTATTAAGCCTTTAGTATACGCTTATAAGTATCTCTTAAGTATCTAATACGTTTTTTTAGTCTGCCTATTTATCTAGGGGTAGTATACTATAGATAACTAGCTATAGATTTCCCTTTCTATAGTAAATTCCTACTAAAACTTACTAGTAAGTAACTTATCTCTATTACTTATAATACCTTTAGGGGTTCTAAATCTATATTTAACTTTCTTATAAAGAATATAGGCTAGTTACATAGCGGTAATAGTTTTTTATATTAGGAGGAATATAGTAAACTTTATTATCCTATAAATAATAACTAAGATACTATTATATTTAGCGCTATTCTTATAAACGCTTACTAATAGGCTTATAATAAAGTCTATACTAATTTCCTTAAATAGGTATACTAGTATTAGTAATAACTATAACTTCCTATAGGGCTTATGCCTAAGTACTTTAACCCCTTAGTATACTTAGTACGTCTAGATATAGTCTTATATATCTAAGAGAATATCTAGCTAATAAAACAACTTTAAGATAAGTTCTTACGTCTTATTTACTTCTATATAACTTATTATTAGCTTATTATAGTGTTAGTAAATAATTACTAAGCGTAGTAATACTTCGTTTAGAATAATTAGTTTTATCTTATAGAATAAGGTCCCTTTTTTATTTAGGTAATAACCCTTTTGTTCTCTAGCTAGTCTATAAGCCTTTATTACCTACTTCTAGTAGTTTTTATTTTTAGCTTATAGTTTTTAAATAAAATCTTCTAAGGCGTTAGATAGCTTTTAAAGTAATACTATTTTACGCTTTATAAGCTTTTTTGTAACTACGCGTAGGATATACTACTTTAGAATAATAATCCTAGCTTTAGGCGTTTCCTCCCCTTCTTTAGGTTCTTACTAAGCGTTTTATAACTCTTCTTAGCCCTTCTAGCTATAGGTTGTTATAGCTATAACTTTTATAGTAGTACCTTAGGACTTTTAGGTTTTATAAGGTCTTTAGAGTAAGAAAGATTCCCCTTCTAATATAGCTCTAACGGCTTATATAAAAGCCTTTACTACTTTACCCTTACCCTTAGTAGTAGTAATAGCTTACTAACTGTTTAGTAATAGCTTCTCTATAAGCTTTAACTTTTTTAAGAGTATAAGGAGTACGTTATTATATACTACTTCCCCCTTTATATAGTCTAGCCTTTTAGATAGACTATCTATAGGATTTATTACTTCTAAGTAATAGTAGATTTTAAAGTTAAATACTAATAAGTAGTAGACCTATTTAGTAAGCCTTTTATAAAGGTCTTACGCTAGTACGTTAATAATACCTTTTAGTGCTTAGTAGTTTGTTAAGACTATAAAAATCTTTAATATTCCCTATAAGTAGTAGGCCTAATAGTCTAAGCTTTTTACTATTACTAGGAGCTCTTATTAGCCTATAGCCTATCTCTACTTAGTGTTTAATAGCTTTTATAAAAAGTAAGTAATAGGTTACTATTAGCCTTTTATAAGCTAGGATAAAATTCCTAAAATAGCTTTTTATAATACGTTAGTCTTAACTCTAGTCTCTCTTATAAGGTCCTAATATTATAAAATAGTTACTAAGTAGAAGGTAGCCTTAAGCTTATTAAAGGCTTCTTATACTTCTAGGGTCTAGTTAAACTTTTATTCCTACTTAAAGCTACTACTCTTAAGTATTAATGTTATAAGGGTAATAATCCCTAAGTATTTTAGTATAAACTTCTAATAGAAGTTATAAAACCTAAGAAATACTTATATTTCTCTAACAGACTATAGTAGCTTCTATTTAGTAACTACTTACACTTAGCCCTTATCTATTATAATACTATTAGGCGAGATAATATATCTTAGAAATTTAGTCTTATAGGTATAGAATTTATACTTACTAAGCTTTATATATAGCTACGCCTTACGTAGCCTTTATAGTACCCCTTTAATATCTTCTATATACTACTCTCTTATTTTAGAATAAACTATAATATTATCTATATATATAATATAATAAGTGTTAACTAATTTACTAAGCGTTTAGTAAATATATACCTAAAAGGTTACTAGTGTATTAGTTAAGCTAAATAGTATAATAGTGTATTTAAAATACCTATATTATATATAAAACGTAGTCTTCTACTAATCTCCCTTCTTAATATAGATATAATAGTATATATCTCTAAGATTAATCTTTAAAATCTATTTAGCTTACTAAAGCCTCTCTAAAAGCTTACTAATTAAGGGTAATAAATACCTATTCTTAATTATAACCTTATTAAGCCTGTAGTAGTCTATATAAAGCTGTATAGTTCCGTCCTTCTTAAGGATAAAAAGGATAGGTGCCTTAGCTTTACTAACTAAGGGTTATATATAACTATTTACTAAGTTCTTAGTAATATAGGCTTATAGTTCCTCTAATGATTATTCGCTTAGTAAGTAGATTAGTCTAAATAAAGGTTTCTTATTTTTCTCTAAATTAATAAAGTGTTTTATATTAGGAAGAAGGTTAATTATTTTTACTACCTCTTTATTAAACGTTTTATACTCTAATTTAAGTTCTAAAGGGAGTTATGCTTATAGATCCCTTTTTTCCTCTATTTCTCTTAGAGAGGTAATTACTAGTTTGTTTTCTAAAGTAGCTCTATAGATATAGGTAACATAAGCCTTCTAACGGTTTTCTATAATCTCTATTATAATCTACTTTAGGTTAGTAAGCGCTATATAATTATACTTCTAAGTGTTAGTCTTTATATTAATAATTATTCCTTCTTATCCTATAGATTCCCTTAATAATAGGAGATCTAATAAGCCTTTTAGCTTATCTACCTTAATAAATAGTTACTAAACCTTCTGTAGCTATTTATAAGAGTTAATTAGGAAAAACGTTACCTAGTACGTTACTTTAGGCTTTATCTTCTTTCTATTAAATCTAATAAGCACTAGGTATAACGCGTTTATCTTTTCTAGACCTAGTTTCTATACTAAGTAAGAGCTAATAATATTAACCTAGGCGTAAGTATTTATATCTATACTAACCTTATGTTTAATATACCCTTATAAAATAATTACCCTCCCTATAGTAGTTTCCCTAATAGGGACTATATCCTTCTTTAAGGAGTAATCTAAAGTATTATTCTTAGTTATTTATTTCCTAAGTCTAAAAGCTTCTAGACCTTTATTTCTATAAGGATAGTATTTATTTTTACCTTCTAAGGCTTTAGTTACTAACTAATTAGTATACTATTACTATTTTTAGGCGTCTTATAAGCAGTTAAGTAGTAGCCTAGCTTCCTATAGTTATAATACGTAAGGGTAACTATATTATTATTTTATTATAGAGTACTTACTTTATAGTTAGGGATTTTACCCCTTCCCTTTAATATACCTTATTTATAGAATCTTAAAGATAAGGTAGATATTAAGGATACCTAACTATCTATTTAGGGTATAAAGTATTAAAATAGGAGGGAATACTGCTTTACATCTAACTCCTCCCTTAGCCTCTTATAGTAGTTATTTTATAAAAGGTTACTATATAACTTATTATTTAGCTCCTAGTACCTTTAGGCTTCTTAGGCTACTTTCTTTAGTATGTTAATCTCTACTTTCTACTAAATTAACTCTTCCTATAGTACTACTAGAAGCCTAAAGAAGAAGTTATACGCCTATACTTAGTCCTTCTTAATCTTATTACCTAACGCACTATAGATTACTAACTATTTACTAAAGAATACTATAGGTAGGTTACCTAGCTTCTTTTTTATCCTAAATAGGGTATAGTAGTATTCTCTCTCCTAGGTTATAAGGTTAATATACGCTTAGTAAATAAATATAAGGAAGTTATCTTACGTAATATCCTCTTTAAATCCTATATAGTAGTTCCTTTACTAGGTCTAAATTATTAATATAACCTTTAATAAGGCCTATTTAATTTAGTATACTATAAAAGCACTAGGCCTTAAGTTGTTTGCTTCCTTAATAGCCTTTATCTAATTATTAATTTATATAGTAGTAGCCTCTTTATTAAATACTTTATAATTATAAGTTAGGGGTTTTTTATACTCTTTTAGGTAGTCTTTAGTTAATATACGTTTAGTAAGCGTTTAGAGTAGTTCCTAGTTCTACCTCTATAGTTTTATATTTTACTACTACGCTTTAGCTTATTACTATTATATCTTAATCTATTATATCTAGAATATCTATAGTATACTAGCTAGACTTAGTTCTTACTTTAGGCCTTACTAAGGTCTATATATTTAACCTACGCTTATAATAGGTAACACTAGGCCTTTACTAAAGGTTTAGCCCTAGGTTTAACCTCTAGATACCTCTCCCTTTAAAGTATCTCTTATAAGGTTATTAAGGTTTATATTATATAGATATAGAAATACTTACTAGTTACCTATAGGGATAGTTATTAGTACTAGGTTATAGTTTTTAGGTAGCTATAGTTTATTATAGCTTTTATCTTACCTTAGGATCGCTAAGTAATTACTATTAGAAGTATAACCTAATATTCTATCTTATACTAGTTATCTTAGTCTATAGAGCTTAAAGAATTATAAGGGTATATAGCTAAAAGCTATAACTAAGAAAGGTATAGAAAGTAAGTCTATTATAATATATAGACTTTAAGCTGAAGATCCTAAGATTCTGACTTTAGCCTTAGGTATTTGTTGGTAAGGCTTTGCTGACGTTTAGCTGAGGAGCCCTTAGAGTAATTCTTCTGAGGCCAGGTGCCCCATCCTAAGGGCTCCCTATCCTGAGGGCGCACAGACCCCTTACATCTACCTAGTTAAGAATACTTTATTAGATTACTTTACTTTAGATAGTAACTTTAAATAGAAACTTAAGGCTTAAGATGAAGTGAAGAATAATCTTTAGCTTAACTTAGAAAGCCTATTTATAGACCTAATTATACTAAAGTTTTTAGATATAGAGAAAGGTTTATATCTAATAAAGAAATAACTAAAAGTAGGTTTAAAAATATTTAACTATTAATAACCTTAAGAGAGGTAGCCTTTTACTGCTATGAAAATTCTGCCTATAGAGTTTAAGACCTCTATAGTCTTAGAAGAAGTATAAGCCTCGTTTAATTTGTATATATAACTAAGATAGCTTTACTAGGTTATTAGCGCGATTAAGGTATAGCGCTAATTACGTGTTTTTATAATTATTTAATTATATTAGGTGTTCCTTTAGAAAGTAAGGTCGTTTAAGACTGTTATTACTAGTATAAAAGGAAAGAAAAACCTAAAATACCCTGAAGAGAAAAAGCTTCTTACTACTATATTAATAGTAAAAGAAAAAGCTTTAGTATAGGAGTTTCTTTATTATAGCTTAGTATACCTTTAAGTTACTCCTCTATAAGGTATTTAAACTATTTTATATAGCGCTTAGTAAGTAAAAAGTATCTTTATTCCTAAAGCTTTAGAATAAAACGTTATTACTATTTTAAAAAACTAACTAAATAAGGGTATACTTAAGTAAAGCTATGCTACTTATTATAACCCCTTCTTTTTTATAAAAGAAGGATAAAATATAAGGCTTATTAACTTTACTATAAAGATAAATAGTATTACTATATATAATATAGCTTTACTATTTATACTAAATAACTTCTTAACAGACTTTATAATATACTAGTTATTATTACTATTAGACTTCTTTTCTAGATATAAATAAGTACCTTTAGACTCTAAAAGCTATAATATTATAACCTTCTTATCTCTTATAAGACTTCTATATATATATATACTTTACTATAAGAAGCTACTAACTTTATTATCTAATTTATAAAAGTTATAATTAGTATTTTATATAAGCTTATTTCTAAATATTATAAGACTTTTCTATATAATATTATAATTAAAATATTAGTTTCTAAGTATAATAATAAAACAGTTAAGGGCTACTTTAGTATTTATAGATTGATTTTAAAACACTTTATTAATATAAATAAGGTCTTAGTTAACCTTAAGCTTATAAAGTACTTTATAATAGTAGTTAAGTCTTAATAGGCCTAAGAAGCTATCTTAATTTTAGGGTATATTTATAAAACATATAGCTATTACCTAAAGTAAAAAAAAGATAAATAAAGATCTATAAATAGGTTATTTATAATAACCTTTTAAAGTTAAAACCTTTCTTAAGTATTATATTACTTTACTAAATATAAGTGTAGGTATTATTACAAGGGGTTGTGATATAGTTAACCGTATGTATTAATAGGCAAGTAACGAATAAGGGGTTCTAGTTTAATTATACGTAACTAAGAAGTGTAACTATCGTAAGCCGCCTGGTTAAACAGGCAGTGAAATACACTGTTAGCTACGGTGGATACTATAGCTAAACCACAGCTAATAGCTATAGTAGGTATTAAGGATAAACCTATTAAACCTAGTAGGTTTAGCGATACTAAGTATTATAACACTAGTAACTTTCTCTTATAGTAAAAGTACTAAAGAAATACCCCTTTTTTAAGTAATAATAGTAAGGGTCTTTTGCTTACGTAAATTATTACGTGTAGGATACCTATCTGTTTATTTATACCTTTACTATCCTATTAGTAATAAGCCCCTCTAGCGCCTTATTAGGTGATAACTTTATAAATCTATTAGCTAGGTTATTACTACTATAAATCTATTATATCTTATAGATCTTATAGCGTTTATATAACTAGTAGAAAGCTATTGTATTAATTATAAGGCGCTTCTTTTTAGTAGTACTAAGTTTTATAAGGTATTTATAGAGGGAGTATAAGTTAGTATAAATAACTATAGGTATCTATAGTATCTTAAGTTAGTCTGTAATTATTATAAGGGTGGTCCTTACTACGTAGGTAATATCTACCTTAGCGACTATTATATATACTTTAGAAGTAAAGACGCTATAGGTAACTCTTTTATACTTTATTAAACTAAAGTAGATAATATTACTATTAATAGTAAAGTAACTATTATCGTTAGGGTTTTTACTAGTTAGTTTATTACTCTCCTTTTTATTTAAAAGGATAATAATAAAACTAAGTTAGGATATAAGATCCTAGTTATTTATAAAGGATCTATTAATAAAGATAAATAGTTTTATAGTTATAAGGTAAATAGGTATAAATTAAAGTCTATAGTTAAGGTTACTTATTTACTATATAATATAGTAGTTAAGATCTCTAATCTCTTTAGCTATAGGGGATTAGTATTACGCTATAACTAAATAGTTAAAGTAAGCCTTAGGCTAATAGATTAATATAATATATACTCTATATATACGTTATTTAACGTATTACTAAATAGCTTATAGTAAATTAAGGTTAATAGACTATAATTACTTACCTTAGCCCTTTTAGTAGAGGGTAATTTTACTATTAGTTTTAAGTAAAAGCACGCTACTATTAAAGGTAATAGTTTAGCTAATATTAAGGAATTACTTTAGTTTTACTATAAAAGTAGCTTTCTTTAGTTTAACGTCTTTATAGTAAGAGAAAACCTTATCTATAAGGCTAATAGTATTATTAGTCTATATACTAATTAACCTAAAATTCTTATTATTAGTAGAAGAAATAAGTAGGTAAGGGTTAAAAGTTAATATATCTATCTAGAGATTCTCTTTATAATAGGTACTATATATTACCTACTAATAAGTTTCTACCTTTAGGATACTATATAGTAGTCTTATAACTTTTATAATAGTATTTAGTAAGTAAAGGTAGTATATTTCTATAGGTAGGTAGGTAAGAATTACGTAGTTAAGGTTAGTAGTAGACTAGGTATACGCTTAGGTGATATTATATAGCTAAAGGATATAGCCTTTATAAAGTAAAGATAAAGTAAAGATAAGTAGTAGCTATTAGGCTATTTACTAGATAGTTAGTAACTATATAAGAATTATAGCCTTACTATTATTAGTATACCTCTAAATTATAAGATATAACTTCTTATAGGGTTAGTCTTTTTTACTTTTTACTTTACAAACTATTTATAACTTAAAGATCTATATTCTTTTATATTCCTTTTTATTATAAATAACTATATAAAATACACTATAGTCCTTAAGTCTTTTTACCTCTATAGAGTTAGAGTAAATAAATAGCTTACTAGGTGTAGTAATAACGCCTTCCTTATGTAATTTTACTATAAGGGTGTAGTTTTTTACCTCCTTAGTAGTAAAAAAGGCGTAACTAATAATAAAGATATTAGGGGAAACCTTAGTAATAAAAGTAGTAAGGTTCTTTCTTAGTCTACTATAACCTCTTTATAGTAGTTATTCTAGTGTAACTATAATAGTATTATAAACCTCTTTACTTAGCTAAAGGCCTAGCGTAATAACTTCTTACGCTTATAGCTTATTAGTTAGTTAAAGATTAGTATTATTTATAGCGCTTTCTTAGTCTTTCTCTTATATATAGTAAGGTTTAATAATAGTAATATAAAAGTCTCTTAGGCTATAGGGAAGTTTAATAGTATAGGTGTAGCTATTATTAGTAATAAGCTAAAATAGACCTTTCTATTTATATTTCTTATGCTATATATATATAAGGGATTAAAGTAGGAGGGCTATAGTAGCTATAGTATTTAGGCTATTTTATATAGTAAGCGCCTTATTAACTTATCTTTTTATATAGATTTAGTATACTTCTTCTATTACTTTCTTTATAGCTTCTACTTACTACTAGGTTATAGGTAATAAAAGGGAATTAATAGTAATATAGGGGTATATACTAAATATAAGAAGGGTAAAGATAAAGCTATTTAAGCTAGTAGTATTATTAATTACTTTTACTATAAGTTAAAGTATAACTTTAGGTTTAGTATTTAATTTACTATAAATTACTTTATAAGTATAGTAAAAAGTAGTATAATACTATTTAACTTTACTAATACTTTAATAGGCTTTAATAGGTATTTCCTTTACTTTAATAGATAACCCTTAGGTAGTGCGTTTAAACTTAGCTATGTAGAAGTTAAGGCTAGCGTCTGTAATAATCTAGTCTAGTAGACTAAGGTATATATTAATCTAGTATATTTATAACGCTTCCTATATATACTCTATAGTAATAAAGTATAAAAACCCTACTATATTAAATGTAGTAGCTCTATTAATAACGTAAAGTATTAGCTTATTACTATTAAGATATATTATATTTATAAGAATCTTATAGTTAAACTTATAGTTATTATAAAAGGTAAATTTAAATCTTCCTAAGGCCCTTACGTTTAGCTAGTAGTAATAGTAGAATTTATTAATCTCCTTAATTAATAAGATTTCTACTACTTTACTAGTATATTAAAGCACTTTATAAAGTTACTAAACTAATAAGTAGCTAAATCTATAGTAAATCTACTATAGCTTAGTATTAATTAGATAGTAATTTACTACGCTTTACTTAGGTAATTCTAAGAGTATTTATATATAACCCTATTTATAGATAATAGGTATAACTATCTTACCTTTAATAAGTAAGTTTATAAGATTATTAAATTTAATACTATTATTATCTATATCCTTTAGGTAGAAGAGAAATAGTATATCTAAGGTTATAATATAGAAGGTAAGTTTACTAATTAGTATAGGTACTTTTATAGCTTTAAGAGACTTAAAATTCTTACTACTACTAAAGTAAATACTAGCTTTACTAGTATAGGTTATATTAAGTAGTAGCTCTATATTAAGGTGCTTATAGAGGGTATAATATTACTATTAACCTATAGTTAATATATAAGCTATACTAGTGTTAGGCATAATACCTTAGAAGGTTATTATAGTATATTAGTTATTAAAGGTAAATACCTTACTATTACTATTACTCTTTATAGTAAGCCTATAGTAAAGAGGGTTATTATAGGTAATTATATAGTAGGTAGCCTAGTTATAAAGTTATTTAAAGACTTTAGGGCTGTTAACTACTTCTTTACTATAAAAGGTTATAGATATAAAAAAGGTATTATTATTATAGGGGCTAGTATCCTTATTACTACTCTTATATTCCTCCTTAGTCTTATTATAGGTAGTAGCCTTTAGTCCTTTATATTCTATAAGAAACTAAGTAAATCCTAGTGAAGTCTCTATAAAATATTAGCTCTTATATTTCTAAAAGGATACATTACGTTCTTCTGTTAAATACTTAGTTAACTAATAGCTAGTCTTACTATAGATAAAGCACTTCTTTATAGTAAAATTCCCTCTTTTATAAGGTTTCTTATATAAACTATATATATAGTTACGTTACTATTACTGTAACTAATAGCTATTATAACTATTATACTTATAGTTAACTTAGAATTAGCTGTCTTTCTCTTATGTCTATCTAGCGTAATACTACACCTTAGCTTTATAAATTATAACTATATTACTTACACTATTATAAAGTTATATATATAACGCGTTATATTTTACTAGTAGGTTAAGGAGTACTATAGCGCACTTAGGGATGCCTTAGTAATAGGTAATTAATATATTATAATACTCCTTATTACTTAGAAGTCTGTGTTATTTTACTAATTTCATAAGTAAGTTTACCTTATTAATAAGGAGATTAAGGACTTCTAGCTTATTCTTACTAAGGTTCTTATAGGTAACTAGCTTAAAGTTAATATAGTAGAGCTTAGTTATATAGACTTAGTAGACTTTATCTCTTTTAAACTAGGCCTTAATCTTTACTATTAATACGTTAAAATTACTAGTATACTTATAAAAGGTAGTAAAGTAATACTTCTATAGTTTACTAGTAAGTATAACTATAATTATAGTACTATATTAGCTATAACTTATACCTACTTATATATAAAGATCTATAAAGATTAGGAGTTTTAAGTAAATAGTCTTATAAGGACTAGCACTATGCTTTAATATAGTATCGTTAGAGTATAGCTTAGTAAGGTTAGTTATCTAATAGGCTATAATTTTACTACCTTTAGTTATTATAGGGAGATTTATAGTAATAGCGCTTATATAGTAACTAGGTTAGTAACTTTCCTTAGGTAGTAGTAGTATAAATTCTATATTAAGGTATAAAGATTCCTTAATAAATAGGGTATCTATATGTTCTCTATATAGTTCTTATAGTAGGCTTATAGTTTTCCTTTAGTTATTTCTTAATACTTTAGTTTAGTAGTTTAATAGGTATAAAAAATTAAAGTTATTAGTAATCTTATTATAGAAATTATTATCTTTAATTATTTCTTAGAAGCTCTTAGACTTTTTTATAACTAAGCTAATTATTTCCTTATTCTATATAGGGAAATCCTTATAGTTAATAAGTTTATAAATTTCACTTATAATATTAGAATTACTACTTCTTAGGATTTATACTTCTTATTCTATAAGAAATTTATAGAATTTAATAAGTAGGCTTTTATCTATAGTATAAAAATTATCCCTTAACTACCTACTAAAGAATAAATAGGTACTATCCTAGAGGTTAGCTTTAATTATATTTGTTTTAGTAAAGATTATTATTCTATAGATAATAATAGCACCTAACGCTTTTCTATAGTTATTACTTAGGAGGTTATTAGGTATTTTATTAATTTATATAATACCCTATAGTTATTTATTAATATAGTAAGTAAGTTTCTTTAGTATTTAAAATATAGCTTTAGGGTTTATAGTCTGTAATATAGATTTTAAAGAGATTTATACTATTTTTACTACTTTTAACTAAAGTCTTATAATTCTTACTAATACTTCTTTTACTTTAGACTCTTTATTACTTAGTAGTAACGTATTTAATAGTAATCTTATAGGGAATTTATCCTCTACTAGGGTTTTTAATAAAGAAGCTTTTAGTACTATTCTACGCTTTATACTTAAAGTAGAGTTATTATATAGGGTTTTTATTATTTTTAACTTTACTTATAGGTTACTCTTTAGTAACTATATAAAGGTTAGATTATTTAATAGTATGTAAATTAAGGTGTTTTTCATAGTTTAGAATTAACTTCTTATAAAGTAATAAAGTTATAAAGAGGTGTAAGATAGCTACGTATTCTTAGCGTCTTCTCTACTTACTAAGGAGGTAAGTTACTTATTTACTTTAAATTAGCTAATTAGGCTCCTTACTACTATATTAAGTAATAAGAGGTCTTCTTAATAAGTAGTATAAAATAATTATAAGTTATATCTATAAGCGGTTTTATTATATACTCTCTATCTGTAGTATAACTCTCTTTAGGCGTTTCTCCTAGTTAAATTGTCTCTTCTAGTAAATCCTTACTAATCTGTAGTGAATTATAGTAGTACTTTACTATAAAATTAAATACTACTAATTAGTATAGGTATTATTATAAGGGGTTATAATACAGTTAACTATACGTATTAATAGGTAAGTGATAAATAAGGGGTTTTAGTTTAATTATATGTAACTAAGAAATGTAACTATTGTAGGCTGCCTAGTTAAACAGGCGGTGAAATATACTGTTAGCTGTGGTGGATACTATAGCTAAACCACAGCTAATAGCCGTAGTAGGTATTAGGGATAAACCTATTAAACCCGGTGGGTTTAGCGATACTAAGCATCGCAACAATAAGTTATAAACCTTTTTACTATTATAAAGCCTCTTATAAAACTTACTTGAAAGAATATCTATTCTAAATAAAGATAAGAATAATATAATATAATAAAAGTCCTTAAGATAAAGCTTACTATAGTACTAGTCCTTATTACTATAAACTATAGCTTTAGAAGAGGGGAAGTATATCTTATAGTTAATATAAGCGCTATAGAAGTTAAAGAAGTTTTTAGTTAATTTATTAGTAATAAGAGAGTAATTTTATAAGTTAAAAGTAATACTTAGTCTAGAGGTAAGGTATACTATAATATAGGTAAGAAGGAACTTTATAGGGTCCTTAAGGCCTTTATAAGGGTATATAACTACCTTTATAGAAAATACTTCCTCTTAGAAAATAATACCTAAACGCTTATTATATAACTTAATAGGGTAGCCTCTAATATTCCTAATAAAATTGTTATTTATTAGATTATATAGATTAAGACTTTTAACTTTAAAGTCTACTATATCTAAGGCTTATAAGATACTATAGTAAATAGTCTTTTATAAAAACTATAAAAACCTTCTAACGCTATTAATAAAGAAGCTAAAAGGAAAATTCATAATTACATTAACTAATAGATCTTATTATAGGCTAGTGCCTAGTGTGTTAGCCTAGGCTTTGCCTAAGTAACTACGCCTTACTAGCACCCTACTAGCGCCCTACTAGCATTCCCCCCCTATACTACACAGACTAACATAACAGGATTTTCCTATTTCTCCTCTTCCCTTCCTAAGTTAAAACTAAATAGTAATAGAAGTATTTTACTAGTTAAACGTACTATAAAGCTAGCCCTTTATATACTTTTAACTTTACCTATAAAGAATAACACTAAGTTAAGCGTTACTCCCTACTAGCTTAATAATAGCTAATAGAATAATAGAGGACTAACTATAGTAGTTAGTAAATAAAGCTATTAGGCCCCTTTAAGATAGGATTACTTAGCTTACTATAAAGCTAGAGTAATACTAAATGAAAGTAGTAAAGACTATAGAGTTAACTATACTAAGAGGTAGTACCCCTTTAGTAATACCTAGTAAAAAACTTAGTAATAGACTTAGATAGAAGCTTTTACTCTTTCTATTAAAGTTTAATAGTAAATAATAAAAGTATATAGCATAAGCTTAATAAATAAAAGATAAAATTAATATAGATTTATCTTTTTACTTTTTAAAGTAAGAATTATAGTACCTAATTAATTTATACTTAGACTTTAGTTTTTAGTAAGTAGTTACTACCTTTAATATAGCTAAAAAGAATAATAGTTACTAAAGACCTAAAGATTTCTTTATATACCTTAACTAAACGTACCTTAACCTTAATACCTTACTATATACTACTACCTCTATATATATACTATATTAAAAAGATAATAAAAGCCTAGTAATATTCCTTCTTAAGTTTAAGTATATATTAGCTAAAGTAAGGGGGAACTAATAGCCTATAGTAGTCTATATATCCCTTCTTAAATTAACACTTAACTAAAGATTAAAGAAATACCTAGTTATAGTCTACTTACTACTATATAACTATCTAAAGTAGCTATCTTAAGTATTAGAAGTTACTTAGAAGATAGAAAAAGTAAAGCTAGCTTTTTATATAAAGTAGTATTAGTAAGCCTTCTAAAGCCTACTAAAAAATAAAGATAAACATACCTTTATAATAAAGTTAGTCTAAGTAGTAGCTATAAGTAGCTTTATAATATAAAGAAGCTATACCTATACTAAGTCTAGTAGCTTAGAGACTAATAAGCACCCTAACTACTAAGAATACTTTAAGTATAGTAAAATTAGCTATATAGCTTTAAACTATTATACTAAGCTTTATAAAAAAAAAAGTAGCTAAACCTACTAAAGTTATAAGAGTTAAAAAGACTCCTCTAAAGGAAAGTAGGTCTAAAGACTAAATAGCTACTAGCTTTTTTCCTCTTAAGAGTAAGGAGTTATAAAAAAAGTAGCTTAAGAATAAAATTAGGTTCTTAAGGTAATAAAAGAAGAAGTTAAAGAATAGGCTTAGCTATAGAAAGCTTTACTTACTATTAGAGGATTAGCTACTATATAGATATAAATTAATAAGAGATATTTAACTTACCTTTTAGTTAATTATACCTATAATATCTATATAGTAGTAAATAAGAAGCTAGTTTATAACTTCTACCTACTATATATAAACTTAATAAAAAGATATATTTATAAGTTTATAAAAGAAGGCTAAATAATTACTTATATTAAAAAAGTAATAGTAGTAAACCTAAAGATTAGTAGTTATATTTAGAAGATTTATATATATAATATTAAAGACTTAAAACCTTAAGTCTACCTAAGTAGACTATAGATAATTCTAAATAACGTTATATATTAAGTAGGGGATTACTAAATATACTATAGTAAAAAAAATATAAAGGTATATCTCTTAAACTAAAAAGAACCTAAGAATATAAAGTATATCTAAAGTATAAGGCTTCTACTAGTTTCTACCTTTACTACTATATACTAAAAAGTAACTTAAGTATAGAAAGAAACACTAGGTAATAAGTAAGTAATACTAAGCGTTAGAGTAATAAGCCTATAGAATATTAAGAAAGCCTTCTAACTAAAAAAGAAAGTTAACTTATAGGACTATATCTTAGTAGATATCCTTAGGAGTTTCTTTATACTTTTTAACCTAGAAAAGGTATATTTACTTCCTTTTTAGTAACTTAGTAAAAACTATAAGATACTACTAATACTTAGGCTAAATAGTAGAAACCCCGTATTACTATAAGGACTACTATATAATATATTTTAAGAAAAGCTTTTAGTCTTAAAAAGAGTTTAGAGGACCTATTAGATAAAAGGTTTATTAAGGCTAATAGCTTAGCTATTAATACCTTAGTGCTTTTTATTAAGAAGCTAGAAAGAGGAATATAATTTCATATTAACTATAAAGCCCTTAACGCTATTATTTAGAAAGACTACTACTTACTTCTTTTTATATTAAAAACACTAAAGTATATAAAGGCTACTAAGTAGTAAATAAAACTTAATATAGTAGTAGTAATATTTCCTAAAATAAAAACTTATAAGAGAGATAAAAAAAAGATAGTGTTTTAAACTAAATATAGACTCTTTAAATAGATAGTATACCTCTTTAGGCTTACTAATACTTCTACTTTATTCTAATAGTATATTAATAGTATACTATAGTAGTTTCTAAATAACTTTATAATAGCCTATATAAATAATATCCTTATTTACTTTAATAGTATAAAAAAAGACTATAAGGCTAAGGTATAATAAGTCCTTAAAGTACTTATAGTAGTAGGTTTATACTTAGACCCTACTAAGTATAAATTTACTATAAAAAAGGTAAAATATATAAGCTTTATTATTATAGTTAAAAAGGGGATCTCTTATAACCTAAAGAAATTATAAGCTATTAAGAAGTAGCTACCCTTTAGGTTTATAAAGGGAGTCTATAGCTTCTTTAGATTTCTTAATTACTACTATATATTTATACTAAACTATATAGAAATTACTATACTACTTACTTAACTAATAGAGAAAAAGACTTCTTTTTAATAAGAAGAAGATAAAAAGGTAGTATTCTAATAGTTAAAATAACTTTTTACTATAAAGCTAATACTTTATAGGTTTAACCTAAAGGCTAATATAATAGTTAAGACTAACTACTTAAGGTTTACTTTAGGAGGTGTTTTAATATAAACTAATAAAGAGGGTAAAGGTTACTTAGTAGCCTTTTACTTTTAGAAACTATTTTTAGTAAAGTATAACTACTTTATTTATAATAAGAAGCTTTTAGTAGTACTATATTATCCTAAAGCTTAGTAAGTAAAGTTATAAAGTATAAAAACCTTTAGGATTCTTATAAACTATAAAGGCTTAAAATACTTTATAAAAAAGTAGCGCCTAATAGAGAGGTAAAGCTACTAAGTAAAAAAGCTAGTTAGTATAACTTTAATTTAAAATACTAACTAAATAAGGATATAGTAGTCTCTAACGTACTACTATATAAGGAATAAAACTTACTCTTTAAGTAAGATAATAATAAAGAAAAAGGTTAAGTAATTTAAATTATTTTAAACTATATATTTCTATAGAGAACCTTAGCTAGAGGCCTCTAAGTATAGTATATTAAGCTAAAAGATAACTACTTACCTCTAACTATAGTATTTAGTAAAAATAATAAGTTATAACGCCTATAGGAAATAACTATAGTAAGGATTACTATATATTAGTAAGTATATATAGTAATATAAAACTAATTTATAAGCTTCTTACTAAACTTTTACCTTAAGCTATAAATCACTAAGTATATCTTTAATAACTATAGGCGCCTAACCTTTTAGGATTAACTATAGGTACCTAGAGGAGAGGAAGCTAATAACCTACTAAATAAACTTTAGAATTAAATTATTTAGGCCTACTATAACTCTAAACTAATAGGTTAGCTAAAAAGGAATAGTACCTTAGAGATTATATTCAATAAGTTCTTTTAGCTAGAATAGTTATATAATATAAGAAGGTTCTATAGGAATTATAATATTTATAAAGGAATATATATTTAGTAGTAAGTAAAGTAAAGGCTTTTTAAGTCTATCTTAAAACCCCTTTAGCTAAAAAGTAAACTATTAGTAGACTTTATAACTAACTTTCTTTTAGTAAAAAAAATAAAAGCTAGATATATATAAGTAATAGTAATTAGGCTAAAAAAGTGTATAATACTAAAAGAGATAACTATAATAGAAGTAAAAGTATATACTTAGTAGTTTATTACTAGCTACTACTAACTCTATAGTATATTAAAATTTATAGTAAGTAATAAAAGAATAAACTATATAAGCTACTTTTAGAAATAGTTTTATAAACTAATAAGAGTAAAGTAGCTTTTTAATACTACTTACTATCTTTAAACTAATAGTAATATAAAAAGATTTAACTAAAAGATCTACATAATACTTAAGGCCTATATATACTATATATAAGAGGATTAGGGGAAGCTACTACTTAGTATATAGCTAGTAATTAATAATAAGGTTACTAATACTACTAGACTATCTCTTTTTTTTCTAAAGTATAGTTATTATATTAACTTACTATTAGTTATAAAAGAAAAAAGACTACCTCCTATAGATAGTCAATCTAAAGAGGCTAACTAAGTAGTCTATTAGTTAAAGGAAGTAATAGAATTTATATAGGCTACTATAGTAGTAGTAGAATATAAAGCTAAAAAAACTATAAGTAGAAAGTATAGCTTAGTAAAGTAATACTAAGTAGGTAATAAGGTTTGGCTATTTATAGTAAACTATATAACACTAAGACTAAGTAAGAAGTTATTTAAGTTATATTATAAGTATAAGGTTATAAAGATTATTTTACTATATATTATTAAACTTAATATCTCTAGGTATATATACTTATGCTTCTATATAGACTCACTATAAAGGGTAGTAAAAGACTTACCCTCTAGCTAAACCTAAATAAATAATTAGCTACTACTAGTAATTAAAGTAAATAGTAAAAAGTAGTTTTAAGTTAAATATATATTAGTAGTAAGATAGAAAGTTATAGAGTAAAAAAGGACTAAAAAGGTATTAGTATACTAAAAAGAATATATAAACTCCTCTTAAGAACTAATTAATACTATTATAAAGCTTATAGCGCTTAATAAGTATAAGATAAAATATAATAATATTATAAATAATAATAAAGACCTAGCTTATACCTATTAGACCTACTAGTAGGATAAGGGGAGGAAGTAATATTATAGGCTAGTGCCTAGTATGTTAGCCTAGGCTTTACCTAAGTAACTACGCCTTACTAGCGCCTTACTAGCACCCTACTAGCGTTCCCTCCCTATACTATATAGACTAATATAATAGGATTTTCCTGTTTCTCCTCCTCCCTTCCTAAGTTAAAAGTAGATAGTAATAGAGGCACTTTACTAGTTAAACGCACTATAGAGCCAGCCCTTTATAAGGGCTTTCTAAAGCCTGTTTTAAGGTAGTAGGCTCTTTAGGTAGAATACTATAGTTATAGTTTATAGTATTATTATAGGCCTTATATTTATCCTTTTCTTCTTTACTCTTTAAAGGTATATTAACCTCTATAGTAGTTTGTAAAGGTATAGGTTTTAAAGAGGGATTTATAGAAGTACTAAAAGGAATAGTTATTTTTTCTCCCTCTCTTATAGTACTTTCTATAACTTTAACATAAGAATTCCTTACTATAGAGGACTTATAAGGCCTAGAGGGAATATATATAGTATATATATTACTACCCTCTTTTCTTAGGTTAATACCTTCTTCTATATAGGTATTTAACTTATCTAATTATATACGTTTTTCTTTAGGCTTATAGATAAAGACTTTAGAGCCTATTTTATATATATTAGATAAGTAAGGTTTATTATCCCTATTAGGATAATAGTAGTCTAGAAAAGCCTCTATAGGGGTCTTTTCTAGGCGTTTTATAGTAGTATAATTTAATAACTTAGTGGTTTCTTTTAGAATAATATTCTATAAGAACTTAGGTAAGTTACTTACTACTATAATAGTTCTAGATTTATCTAGTATAGCCCTATTTATTCTTTCTACTATACTATTTTGTTTTAGTGTATAGGGTGTAGAAGGCTTTAGTATAATACCTTTTTCTTTAATATAGGAGGTTAATTCTCCTATATTAAACTCAGTACTATTATCTAGGCGTAGTTTTCTAGGGTAACTAAAACCCTAATTTTTATAGTATTCTAGCTTATTTATAAGGATATTAATTATATCCTCTTTATTCTTAGAGAACTTAATATCTCTAAAGCTGGAATAATTATCTGTAAAAGGTAGAGCGTAGTTATTTCTGTTAATAGAAGTAGGCGTTATTTTAAGAGTATCTATACAGATTCTCTCTAACGGAAAATTAGCTCTATTATAGTTAACTTTAGGCTGTTGCCTAGTTAACTTAAAGCTTATACAGTTAGGATAATATAGGTCCTCTTCCTTTAATCTTTCTAAAGGAATACCCTTAGTTAACTTAGTAGTTTTAACTAAGTAAGGGTAAGAAGAATAGCCTAATTTTTAATACTATTCTTCTGTTATAGTAGTAAAAACCTCTCCCTCTTTAGAGGTATTATCTACTATATTAGAAGATATATTATCTTCTATATTATCTTCTATAATTTCTTTTATAACAGAAGTAGAAGATAAATTATCTTTAGATTCTTCTAAAGATAAAGCCTTTATATCCTCTTCTAACTTATAAGGTTTTCTTTTAGGCTTTATATTTATAGTAATATTAAGGTAAAACCCTCTTTTTACTATATTAATGTTAGTAAAGGGTTCCTTATTACTATTACATAGATTCTAGTTAATTAGAAATCTACTACCTTTATAGTATAAAAGGCCTAAAAATATAAAGATAGAAAAGTTAGGTATATATAAGGTATTCTTTAACCTTATATAGTTAATTTCCCCTTTTAAGTAAATAGGAAGTAATATAGTTCCTATTCCCTTTAGTATAACAGAACTAGCTCCTATATTAACTATAGGTATATCTTTATCTATAGTTAATTTTATAAAATAGTCCTTATTATTAGTAATATAGACTATAGAACCTATATTATAAAGCTATTTATCCCTTTAATCATTAAAGGGATAAGAATAAGCCTTGTAAGTATAAAAGTCTGTTAATCTTTTAGCCTTTAGAGGCTTGTTAGCTTAGTAGTTTATTATAAAAGTTATCTTAGGCTTTTATAAGTACTATAGGTTTAATTCTAAGTTATAGACCTTTTCTTTAGGTCTTATAGGTCTTTTATTAGACTACTTATAGGGGTTATCCTTATTAAAAGGACTTTTAACCTCTTTAGTAAAGTTACCCTTATTATAAGGGTTATTTCTACTATAACTAGATATAGGGGTATTATTTTCCTACCTATTTTCGTCTAATATATTATTTATAAGGGCTTCTAAAGACAAAGGTTCTTTAGTTCTTAAGGTACTTCTTTACCTTTTAGCCTATACTAGAAAATAACTACTTAAAGTAGCTATAAAGACTATCTTTTAGTCTATATCTTCTATTTTAGCCCCTACGTTATTTAACATAGAGATATAACCTTTAAAAGAGCTAATAAACTTATTTAAAGTGTTATAAGACTCTAGTTTAATAGCGTAAAATTCCAAGTATAACTGTTACCTTAGAATAAGGCTAGTACCCTTATAAGGAGACTTTAGAATAGTTAAAGTTTGTTTTAGATCTTTTAAGTTAAAGACTAAAGATAAGGGTTCTTTTAGAAGATTCTGCCTTATAATTAATAAGGCTTAGGTTTTCTAATCTTTAGATATATCCTTATATCTCTCTTCTTTTTTAAAATAAGTATCTAGCTTTAAAAGCTTAAAGAAGAGATAAATAGAAGTAATCTAGGAATTCTAGTTTTTAGTACCCTAGAGCTTCTATTTATTAGGTATTAAACAGCCTATAGTAGCCTTAATAAGTTCTGCTATTTTACTAGATTTCTTCTAGTAATAAAAATAAGTAGATAAATAGAGGATTTATAACTACCTTTTAGGACTTAAGTAACCTCTTATATATAAATAGTAAAGGGCGTATAGATACTTTTAAGACTTATACTACCTCTTAGATAAAGGATCTTATATAGCCTTATATTTAAGGACTTATACCGCCTTTATCTAAGTAGAAATTATAACTACCTTTAAGTATAGAAGATAATAAGGGCTTACTCTTTCTACCTTATTATTTCTATAAATAAGGATAGTATAATAGAGCTACTTAATAATAAAAATATAGATAAAGTAGGCTACTAATAAAGTAGTAGAACTATAGGTTAATAACCTAGGCTTATAACCTATTAGTATAATAGGTTTACTATCTCTCTTAGAGGTATAAAGAGATAGTATAAGATATAAGGTATATAACCTTATATAAAGATATATCTTATAGAAGTAAGAATATAAGATATATAGAGGTAAAGTAATAATATAGATATAAGGATATATAAGAAGTAAAGAGAGTATAATAGTTAGATTATTACTATAGATATTACTTACTTAGAGAGAGAAGAAACAGAAGATAGAACTAGACTAAACAGTCCCTTATGTAACTATATCTAGCTTACTATAATATTCTATACTAACGTAAGCTGCTTATAAATTAGAATGTCTTATGTAACCCTTAGTTACATAAGATAATAGCCCTAACTTAAATAAGTTAACCTAGATAGAAGAAGAGAGGAGAAATAAAGCTAATCTTACTCCTCTAACTATCTTTTAGAATCTTTAGTTAATTACGTAATCAGTATAATTACGTAATTAATATATATATTAATCTACTAAACTTATAGATAATAAACATATATATATATTACGTAATACTCCTTATAATAAAGGAAATATAATAAAGAATAAAAGTATTAAGAGTTATTCTAACTCTTACTTCTAATAAAATATCTAAGAACTTATAATACTTTTTTAGAAGTAATACTTTAATATTAAGCCTCTTTTTTAGTGCTAAGGCCTTCTTAATATCTACTAAGCTAGTAGTAAAGATTTATATAAATTAGTAGTCTAGGGAGTTTTTTTACTTCCTTTTTTACCTAATTAAAGCTATAAAAACTAAAGCTATCTATTAGTATATAAAAGAATAGTCTTCTTTTTAGTTAGGGTTTCTTCTATTAATAGTATAGTTAGCTACCCCTATATATAAGGAGTTTTTAGTAGGTTAGATAGTAACGTTATCTTCTACTATTTATATCTTACTTAGAATTATATCTTTAGTCTAGTTAGGGATAATATAGAAGAATAATTTACTTCTTTTATAACTATTAATATTAATTTTAGTTTAAGTAATAGTAGTAATTACGTCTAGGGTTACTCTATTTATTATCTTAAGCGCTTTAGGCTTAATTTTAAGACGCAGTAGGTAAGGTTTCTTAGCGTAAGCCTAACTTATAGTAGTATAAGTAAGGCACCCTAAGTTAACTAAGGTATAAGTATATAAGGTATTATTAATTCCTATGTTAATAAAAAAGGGGTTACTATCTATAGTCTTCTTAATAACTTACTACTTTTCTTTTACTTTTTCCTTTTAGCTACGCTTTCTACTAGGAGTTACTTTTTTCCTAACTTATTAGAGGTTTAATTAGACCTAGCCTTACTTTATTCTTTAGAGCTAGACTTATATCTATCTCTAGTAATAATTTCGACTTTTTAATAGTAGTAGCCTTCTTAGATTTTAGTTCCTTTAACTTTAATTTCTTAACCTTAGGGGGTTTCTTACGCTTACTAGTAGTGTCTTAGGTCTAATTAGGGGGAATTAAGGTAGTAGTTATAATAGGGGTCTTGTTTAGGGTGGTAGTAGGTTGCCTTGATTCTATAAGGGCTTCCTATAGTATTTAGATCTACTCTCTCTAGGCCTCTTGTTTAGCTGCTTAGGTAGTCTGTATCTCCTATAGTTAGGCTGCTAGCTATCTAATTAGCTATACTAACTACTATAGATTCTCTAATAGTTAGGCGTTAATGTTGCCTTCTATATTAATAGCTCCTATAACACACTATATTCTCTAAGGCTTCTCTAGTCTCTCTTATATCTTATAACTATAATATAGTTCTATTAAAACTAGATAAAGTACTCTTAATTAGTCTTACTTTAATTAGGTTTATAGGTTTTATAACTATTCTAGTTAATAGTCCCTTTCTTAACTAAGCTATAAGGCTTTAATCTCTAGCCTTCTTCTAGTTATCTCTTAACGTTTAGCTTAGTAGCCTACCTAGCTAACTTAGACCCTTTACTAAACAAACTATCTATTTAATATAAAAGAAATAAAAGTATAATCTAAAGATAATATAATAGTCTAAGATAAGGTGTATTATAACTAACTATAGTAACTATATATAAGTATCTTTAGATAAGGATTAGGAAAAAATAATATATATATTTCTACTTTACTACTAGTCTAATTAGGGCTATACTATACTAACTATTAGATTGTTAGTATTATAGGTTCTAAAGTAGGCCTAATTAGGGGTGGCTTATAGCTGTAATATCTAGTAAGGCCTTGTATAGGCCTAGCCTATTATATATATTAAGACACTAAAGCTTAAGAGCCTACTAAGAGGTAGGCTTTTTATAAGAAAAGGTTTCTCCTAAGATAGGCCTATATACTATTTACTAACTTATTAGTAACTAGTTATAAGGTTAGTCCTATATCTATTATAAAAAAAACCTAAAATAGATACTTTTTATAAAAGAACTAAAATAAAGGGTTTATAAATACTACTAATAATCCTAACTATATTATAATATAGCCTTTAGTAGCTTAATAAACCTTAGCTTTTCTTCTACTAGCCTTAAATATACTAACTCTACTAATACTAATATAAGTAGTACTATAGTAGTCTTAATAGCTTTTAGTTTATTTCTTAGTAACTTATTACCCTCTTAGGGTTAGTATAAAGGCTATAATTAAAAATCCTACTATATATAATAAGGTAATTAAGGGGTTTATTATAATAGAAAATAGATAAATTTTAGATATAATATCTATTTAAGAAATAGCTTAACTTATATTAAAAACTCCCCTTATTTAGTCCCTTTTAACTATTTAATATTATAGTTTTCTATAGCTAATAGGGTTAAAAGTAAGAGTTAAAATAACTCTTAATACTTCTATTCTTAGTAATATTTCCTTTATTATAAGTAGTATTACGTAATATATATATATATTTATAATCTATTAGTTTAGTAGATTAATATATATATTAATTACGTAATTATACTAATTATATAATTAACTAAAGATTCTAGAAGATAGCTAGAGGAGTAAGATTAGCTTTATTTCTCCTCTCTTCTTTTATCTAGGTTAACGTGTTTAAGTTAGGGTTATTATCTTACGTAACTAAGGGTTACACAAGATATTCTAATTTATAAGCAGCTTACGTTAGTCTAGAATATTTTAGTAAGCTAGATACAGTTATATAAGGGACTGTTTAGTCTAGTTTTATCTTCTGTTTTCTTCTCTCTCTAAGTAAGTAACTTCTATAGAAACAATCTAACTATTATACTCTCTTTACTTCTTATATATCCTTATATTTATATTATTACTTTACCTCTATATATCTTATATTCTTACTTCTATAAGATATATCTATATATAAGGTTATATACCTTATATTTTATACTATCTCTTTATATCTCTAAGAGAGATAGTAAACCTATTATACTAATAAATAGCTTTAATAACTACTTACTAAGAAAACCGTAAGGAAACTTATAACCTAATAACCCTCTTTTAGTACTAGCCTCTCTATAGTACTTATAAGAAGGGTATAAGTTTTACTTTTAGTCTATTTACTATTTAAATAAATAATAGAGAAAGAGTATCTATATAACTTATATAGGGATAATATAAAGGCTAGGTAATACTATTAAAACTAACACTATTAACTAGCTTTAAGTAGGTAAATAGACGCTTTATAATACTAATATAGTAGTATTTTAACTTAATTATAGTAGCTATTACTAGGCTATTTTAGTAGTTAGTTAAATCTAAAGAAGAGGTTATTTTACTAACTTTAGTTATACTTATTAATATTTTAGGTCTTTTTTCCCTTTTATACTAGTGATAACAGTATTAAATAACCTTACTTTCTAAAGGAACACCTAATATAATTATATAATTCTAAATACATATAATTAGCGCTATACCTTAATTACACTAACAACCTAGTAAAGCTATCTTAGTTATATATATAAATTAAACTAAGCTTATATAAGACTATAGAGGTCTTAAACTCTATAGGTAGAATTCTTATAGTAGTAAAAGGCTACTACTAATCCTAAGACTATAGAGGTTTTAAACTCTATATATAGACTTTTTATAGTAATAAAAAGCTACTATAAGTTAGTATATATTCTTCCTTTTATACTAACACTATTAACTTAGCTATATAATTAATACTACTAATATTATTTTTAATTAGTATATTATTATATAGTAGGTAATTATTTATCTGTTATTTAATAGAGGATTGTTTCTTTATGTATTAGCTAGTAATTAACTAGTATTTACCTATATATTCCTAGTTAATCCATTAAGAATTACTAGAGAATTCCTAGAGAACGTTCTACTAACTCTCTAACATTTTCCTAACAGTTTCCTAACAATAGTTAGGAAACTCTCTTTAGCTATTTCTTAGAGAATAACTAAGTAAATATATTATAAATAGGATTATCTTAATATATATCTATTTTACCTATACTAAAGTATAATAAATAGTAGTATAACTATTATTTATTATTAGAAGCTATTATTACTAATAACTTCTAGAGATAACTAAGAAGAAAAGGAAAGTAAATATACGTTTAGCCTCTCTTTAGTACTAACTATAAATAATTAAATATAGGTTTAGCTTTTATATTTTAGTAAATAGAAAAAAGATAAAAGAAATTCTATTTTTCCTTCTATTTCTTCTACTAAAATAGTTTTAGGTAGATAAAGTAGAAGAAACTATTTATTTAGGTTAATAGAATCTTTTCTATTAAGTACTTAGTTATTATCTAAAAAGTTATTATAAATTCTATTAAATCCCTACTAAGTAGCTTAACTTACTACTACTTACTTATAAAATTACTAGAAGTTTAATAAAGCCTTTATACTAGCTTCACACGCTTTTTTAATAAAGCCTTTATACTAGCTTTACACGCTTTTTTAATAGTAACTTAATAAAAGCTTTATATAGAATATAACTTTCTAAATAGATTCTAAAATTTCCTAGTATCCTAGCTAATAAATCTAGCCTAATATAAAGATTTAATGTAATTTTAGAAAAAGTCTAAGAAAGCCTTTCTTAAAACTATTTAAAAGGAAATCTAATATAAAATAGAAAATATATATTAATAAGAATCTTATAGTTAGACTCCTTATAAGATATATTAGACTAAAGTTTAATAACTAAAGATAGAGACTTAGAAGACCCCTAAGATAATATAACCTATAATATGAGTAAAATAATAGAAAACTCTAATAGTAATTCCCTACCTCTAAATATAATTTTTTAAAACTTTTTAGTAAGATAAAATAAATAAAATAAAAAGAAAGAAGTTAAAAATAACCCCTTACTATTATATAAAAAAGGTAAACATAAGGAGACACCTTATAATCTTTTCTCTAAACAAACCTCTATATTTATTCTAGCTATAGAAGTAAACGTATTTTAAGAAGAACTATAGGAGCTAAAAAGTAATTTAATTACTAGGTCCCTTACTTTAGAAAAACTAAGGAAGTATAGACTTTATAGATATAGAAAAAGAGGAGGAAGTAGAGGAAAATAGCTAACTACTAATCCTTACTAAAGAAAAAGTAGAAACGCTTAAGAAACCCCTAAGGAATTACTAGCTAGTTCTAGAGATAAACACCTATAAGTATACTATAATAATAAAAAGCTATTAGGTTAATTTAGATTTAAGGTAAAAGAAATAAGATAGTTTAATCTACTTACTCTATTTACAAAAGATAATAATAGCTAATTTTAGAATAAAAACTATATAGATAGATATATACTATTTTCTAGATTCTATCTAAAGATATATAAATATATTATAAAATTACTAGCTAATAGTTACTCTTAACCTTTATTTATACTTAAAAGGAATTACTAATAAATAGTATTTTAAGGATTTAGATAAAAATAACTATAGGGATTTTTAAGATCTAAAATAAGGACTTAACTTATGAATATATTTACTTATTAAGCAATTTAAGATTCCTTATAAAGTAGTAAAGTAAAAGCTTTAACGTCTAAAATACACGCTTAAAGATATTAAAAACTATATTAATATATATTACTTTACTACCTAAGTAAAATAATTAGTATTAGTAGTAGAAAAACTAAAAAGTTACTACTTATCTCTTATTAATAATAAAATAGATATAAATATTATCTTTAGGATACTACGCTTAAATAGAGATATAGAATATATAAAATAGCTATAGTATTTAACTTTATACTAAGAAAGATAGAGAAGAAACGTTAAATATAGTATATAGAAAAGGTTACTAGTTAAAAAAACTATTAAAACTAAGTAAATAGCTATAAATAAATAATAGAATAAATTCCCTCTTAGAAAAACTAGAAATACTACACTATTAATAGGAAATCTAGTAAGTATAAAACCTATAACCTAGTAGGAGACTATACTAAATTAGAAATAAAAAAGCTATAGGATTAAAAGAAGCGTTTACCTTATACCCCTTACTAAAAAGTAAGTAATAAAAATATAAAACCTATATAAGATATAAAATCTTTATAATTAGTTTATAGATATACTCCTAAAGATAGTACTAACTATAAGGAAGACTATATTAACGTAGAAGCCTTAAATAATAATAGAATAATTAAGGTTACTACTTAAGAACTACTTAATAAAGGATACTTAGTAGTTAAATCCTATCTTACTAATAAAACTAAAGAGAATTTACTATGATCTAGTTTAACTAAAACATCTAATAGTAGCTTTAACTTAAATAAATCTGTTACTTTTATATTATAAAGCACCTTTAAAACAGACCTATATGCTACACTAAAATATAAAGACTTATATTACTTATTATTATTATATTATAACTATAGTACTATAATAAATAAGAAATAGAAGTAATAGGTAAAATATACTTTAAAATATATAGTAAAATCTAATAACTTATTAAAAACAGCCTTATTATATAGTAAACCCTAGGTAAACACTAATATATATTAAGTCTTTTATAAGTACTCTTATATAAAATTACTAGTTAAAATTAAAACTAACTAAACACTTAAAATATATATAGATTCTAGATCCTCTAGATATGTTATAAGCTAAGAAATCCTAGAATAAATACCTAATTATTACCTTAATACTTCCGTTAAGCGTAAGCTCTAGGGAATAGGCAGCTTACGTACTATAAGATAAGTAAAGTTTTAAGTAAAAGTATAAAGATAAATTAATAGAAAAACTTATAAAGTAACACTATATATCTAAGGATAGGTAGTTAAAAATTTAGCTATAGGAATTCTACTTAGATAAGAATTTAATATTCCTAATAAGTTAGATATACTAAACTCTAAAGGAGTAGTTTATATTAGTTTTTATAATAATCTCTAAGTCCTTATAACTATTTTTACTAAATAAACGCTAATAAAATATAAAGCAGTTTACACTTAAAATACTATAATCCTACCTCTATTAAAAGCTTTTATTCCTATTAACTATATAAAAGGTTTAAAATAAATTCGCTTTTATTTAGACCTATATAAAGGTAGGAAATAAATTTAATTATAGGTTAATATCTAGTAGTAATAATTACTAATTACTCTTTTTAACTATTAAAATTATAGTAAAACTATTAGATAGGTAATATTTCTTACTTTTAATACGATATAACGTTTTATTTAAAAGAGCTAAACTATTATCTTAGCGTTCCCTATAAAAATAAAGAGGCTAACCTAAAAAATCCGCTAAAAGATAGTAATATCTTTTAAAAACGCCTTATAAAAGACTAAAAACTTAGAATTAAGTAAGATACCTTAAACGATTTTATTATAACGCTAGAAGGAGTTACGATTTATAATAAAGACGCTAAGTCTATTCAAAAAATAAGTAAAGTTATTAGTAACTTTCTACGTATTTAGAAAGTTTCACCTAGTCTTAAGTTAAAACTAAAGGAATATATAATAATTCCTCTTACTAAAAACTACTATAAATATAAACTAAGGTAATAGGTATACCTAGCTAGTATTAAAGACTAGGAAATACTAGATAAACTAATAGATAATATGTATAATAAAGGAAAACTTATCTAGGTTATAAGACTAACTCTATTTATAGCCTTTATCTTTATAGTATAAAGAAATATTAATAGAAAACTAAAAGGTTATATAGTTATTAACTTATAAGCTTTAAACTAAGCTAC
>JASUDE010000303.1:22161-58541 GCA_034509685.1 Colletotrichum cereale | reverse complement strand
CGTCCCTCCCCTTTCCATGGACACTCGCACAGCTCCTTCCCTGAGGCATTCCTACACGTGGCAGGCGTTTCCCACCCGTCAACCGTCAACCGTCAACCGACCATGCCCCGTGGCTTCCCAGAAGAACTACATAGTAACGCTGCCTTCCATCTCGCTTCCACTGGATGAGATCGGAGGGAAGGAGACAGGGAGACGCCGGCCATGAAGTGGATACAGTATCCGAAAAGAGGGTATACCCCGGTCCGGCCACTACGCAGTAGAGACTGGGAGACTTTGCGAAACTTGCAAGGGGGTTGGGTGCCATACCTACTATGTATGTCAATTGCGGCAATCCTCCTAGCTTCCTTCCTGTTAGCCAGTCAACTCTTCTCCCTCACCAACCAAGCCCCCCCCCCCCCTCGTCGTTTCCATTGCCGTTTCCCTCTGTGACCCAGGTATCTGATGACTCGGGTCCCATTTTGTTTCTTGTCCGTCTCCATCGCCATCGTCGACGTCCAGTCCCGTTCCCTGTTGACCCAAGCGAGGCAAAAAAAACGTCCGCCCCCCCTTTCGCCGCCCGCCAGCCCGTTCTCGCCCGCCCCAGAACGAAGGTTCAGGCGCCACTTGACGCACGTCTTGTAACAAAACTGCCTGCCCTTGATGGAACACTCAAGGAACTTTTTGCAGCTCCTTCTTGTCGCTGTCCCACGTCTTCGAGGGGTGCCTGGCCTAACCACTCGCATTGGCCTTCCACCTCGCTAACACCCGTCTCTTCACTTGTCCTTTGCCAGCGCTAGTCCTCCCCAAAGACTGAGACTGAACCCCGAGTCGAGAAGAGTTCAACGGCTCAGCGCTCTAATTAGGTATTGACCACACGGCCTTGTCATTGACCCATAACCCATATACCCGGCCTCACCTCAACGGAGCCCGGCACGAACACTGAATCGACTCCATTCGGCATCCTGGTTGTATTTCCCTTTGTCTTACGCGCTTGTCGGGAACTCCCATCATTCATTGCTTGAAAGTGGCCACCGTTCCACCTTGGCTGCCTTTCGGAGTCCATCCGACTGGCATCAACCACACCTAGTCTCCGACTATTTCTGATCTCTCTTATCCGTACCCGTGTTATCTTTCCCCTGTTGAGCACCTCCTATCAAATGGAAGAAACACTCGTCAGGACACTGGTTCCCTTGGCGGTGGCCACTTATGATGCAGCCCACGACGGCGGTTGCCTCGTGTCCTTTGGAGGGGAAGCCGGAGAGGTACTACTCCGCTAGATTGCATCCTTGGAGACATGGACGTGTTCGCGAAACATTACTGGGTGTCACTCGTTTCTCGTCATGAATGAACCCGACTCAACTCATCACAAGTCGCACAGATAGCGCACTTATACACACATGTAACTGCACCCATGCGCCTGACTGTACAGTTTGATACTGCGGACGTCATATAACATCAAACTACTCTGTTCGATGGCTTTTCTTGCGGAACCGTCGGCTACGTGAAGTCCGGCCCGTTGTATGTCACTCAGTTCAGTCACGACAGAGCTTTGCTGTGCTGGGAACCACCGGATCTGCTTCTGGGACTGAGTTTGAGACTCGTCTCATTCCCTGGTAGAATCCCAGTCTTTAGCTGTCTTAGTGTCGTGATTGGATATGTAACAGGTTGCCTACCTATGGAATATGGATATTCCGTTCGCCCTTTATTCGCAGCCTTCGACAAGCCACAGGCAGTATCCGGCAACATCCCATACTACCTACCGGTATGCCTTCCCCGCTTATATGCTCTCGGCCAAGCATGTTCTCGCCCTCGGAAGCATCCGTCGGCACGTTCACTGTTGGCTGAACGCTAGTGTCGCCAAGCACACCATTTGCAAACGCCTGGGGAAAGTTCTTACATGCAATGGGCCTGAAATCATCATTCATTTTGACAAGCCTGCCCAAAGAGTGACCTCGTTTGCCGCAAACGATGAGGAAAGCGCGCAAACTCGCGCAGCAGCTAGGTCGTCGATGACACCGATAAAGTTCGCGTTGATGGACACGCTTTTCTTCCCTCCTCTCGGATGCTCAAGCAACACGCGACTCTGTCACGACCGTATCAGCTGCCCTGGACCAAGCTCTGGATGTGTCGAGAGCGGCAGCCTTGCTAAGTAGCACAGTAGGCCCTATCCGGACCAGTGCGGAGCTGCCCGGTCGCCACCCGACATTCTTCAACGAAGGCCGGGCTATCAAGACTCCTTTCCACGAAGCACTCGTGAGCGTACAGTCGAAGTTCACAAGTGCTGGATTGGCCTGGACTCCGTCGTCCACTCTCTTTGGCCTATCTTGACCAAGACCCACCGACGGCGACGGGCAGTATGCACCGTAATCCACGCGTTCGACAGCTTCGCTGTAGGCTCCGGGTGCTAATATGTCGGGCATTATGACCCAGGAACGTTGACCTTCGCGGGCTTGAAGCCTTGGATGCTTGGCGGAGCTGAGCCTTTGTCGATTCCACGCCGAACGCGGTAGCCAGCTTGAGGGTCATGAAGGTAATGGTAGAGACGATGAAGCATGCGGCGCCGGTCAAGAATACAAGTTTACCGGGCATACTGTGCGGTATCTTGCCTTTGGAGGTGGTAGGGACCCTTCACTATCGAGTAGGCAGTTGTCGATGGACACTCGACTACGGTGTTACATTCCTTGACGGCCTCCTGATGTTGTACAACGGGAACCCATGCCGGGCACTATTGGGCAATTTCTGCTACTGATCACATGTCTCTCCCACAGTATGCAAGTTGAACGTGAGCCCGTAGCATCAGTGATCATATCGGCTACTATCAAGGAGACCGAGCCTTGTGGTCAAGTCCTGACCTGCAGAACACTTTTCATTCGGCTCCGTAATGCGCCATCAAGCCTGATCCGGCAGCGGGACCCATGCGGGATGGCACGCCACGGGAATTGAAGTTGGGTTATGAAGCAACTGAGTAGAGTTTCGGTAACCTTGTATAGCCAGGAGGTATCAGCCGTGGGGCTGAGCAAAAGACTACGGACGGAACTTGATCTACATCAACTTCCATTTTGTATCACGGAGGCCCTGAAGGTGGACAGACACCGGTCATGCTGAATGAATTGAGTCTCGGCTAAGAATCTTGCTCAGTAGTGGTGATACATGCTCTGGTCGGTGACTTGGCTAAAATCTGCCATGCCCCTATGAACCCATCAGTGCAGAGATGTACCCTGTTGACGCTGACAGCCGACTCACCCGTCCGAGTCGAGGTTAGGAATGGCGTCGAAATGTACTTTGTTCAGTAGGTGATGTACTGAACTCAACGTTCAGACCACCCCTACGCCGAGAGGGAACTGAGCCCACAGTCTCGGCAACTTTTGAACCTTCCAAATAAGACTGCGCTATTTCAATAAGGGCGTTTGTGGTCGAGTCAGTATTCGCTTCCTTGAATTTCCTGGGTTCCTTGTTCTCGGTTGACTAGCTTTGGAGTGAGGCATCAGCTGCCGTTCTGGAAGCATGGCTTTCCCCTTCATCTTCATCCAAGCTTTCAAACTACACATGGCGCCTCCGCCTCTAGGTAGGTAAGGTAGGTGGTGTTGGGAGAACGTTCGGTGAACCGGGTCCGCTGGGTGCCGATTGTGGGGCCGAAAGGGCGGGACGCCTGACGTGGTACGTGCACAAGTGACCCTTGTTGACGACATCCGTCGCACGGCGCAAAGGCGCGTCAAGCGTCGCGTCCTACACAGCTCCGAGACAGCGGGGAGTCTACCTGCGCCCACGACCGTCAAGAAACTCCACTTCACCCGTGCTTCCGACTGCTTCCAACCGAACGAACGTTATGCTGGTCCGGGTCAATTAATCCGTATCTAGACCTGCAGCGCGACCGCGAGGTGACACTCCCGTCCACCTCGCAGCCTCTTGCCGTTCGCGACGAACGGTTATCAAGTCGCCGTATCTCCATCACCGCCTACGATGTCTTCACCACCCCTCCGCACCCCTCTCACAGCTCGCCTAGCCGCAGCGGCGGGCGCAGAAGATGACGATCCTCTCTTCTCCCCCGCCCTCGACGTAACAACGACACCTTTCCGCGGCGCCCCCAACCTCGACCCTCCGTCCAGCCGCGCGTCCCTTCGCACGCCGTCCAACAACCCGCTTCGCAGCTCTCTCCGCAGCTCCGCCTACCGCGGCCTCTCCGCATCTGGCCGCCGTTCCATAGCCGCGGCCACGACACCCCACGCCCGTGCCGCCTACCGTACTATCGACGCTCGACGTGCCGCGGCGCTGACCCCCGGCAAGAACAAGCGGCGCGAGAGCTTCCGTCCGCGGCGTGAATCGCTACACGACATCCTCCGTGGGCTTAGTCGGGTCGTGAAGCATGACACGCAGCCCATCTCCTCGTCCTCGTCACCGAGCGACCTGGGCTCGAGGGCGCCGAGCGCGAGCCTGCCGATCCGGACCGCGGGCGGGGACCGCCGGAGTCTGGCGTACGGGGACGACGACGACGATGACGAGCTTCCCATCGATAGGCCGAGGTTGTCGTTACCGTTGGACGTCGATGACGACGAGGATGATCTGGTGGCGCCCGAGCTGTCGCAGATCGACGAGAATGCGACGATTGAGTTTCCGAGAAGAGCGTATACGGACCAGCAGTCGAGGATGTCGATGGGCAGCGTGCGGCTGAGCGAGTACAGGAACTATGACGACTTGGATGACGATGACGATGATGGCGGGGAAGGCTTCTTTCCCGGATTCGAGGTCGGTGCGTTGGACGAGGAGGGTGGACGAGACCAGGAGGAGACGTTTGACAGGTGAGCGATCCGATAGCGATGCATTTGGGTATCGAGGCGGTTGCTGACATGGGTGAGCAGAGTGGAGGACGAAGACCTTCGGCGCCAGACGCTCGCGTCAGCAAGGGAAAGCGACTTCGGCTTCGAGGTGCCCGTGGACGCGGACAACCAGACCACGTTCATGATGGCGGTGGAAGGACAGAGCTCGCCGGCACGGCCGCTGCCGGAGTTCACGGACGAACAGCCGTCCCTGAACATCGCGCCGGCCTACGAGGAGCCGAACCCGCCCATGGACGAAAACGGCGGCTTCGGCAACTCCTACTACGACCTGCGTAGCTCGACGCCGGTCGAGCCGGCCGAGGCGACGGGGCTCGAGGGCGACGAGACCACCGCTAGCGCGCACGCCGGCCCGCAGCAGCAGCGGCCGCGCAAGACCAAGGGCGGCGTCAAGCTGTCAAAGTACAACGTCGAGTACCCGTCCCTGCCGCCGGCGGTGGTCAAGAGGCTGGCCAACACGTTTGCGAGGTCGAGCGGCATCAGCAAGACCAAGATCAGCCCGGAGGCGCTGGCCGAGATCCAGCGGGCGTCGGACTGGTTCTTTGAGCAGCTGGGCGACGACCTGTCGGCGTACGCGAGGCACGCGAAGCGGAAGACCATCGACGAGAGTGATATGCTCACGCTCATGCGGAGGTACGTTTTATTCATTCATTTCGTCTTCGGCCAAGTCACAAGGGCCCTGTCTTGGGGTATCGACTTCCTATTTTTGTTTCTATTCACACAAAAGATTTTTGTACAAGTCATGTCTTGTCTAATACTCTTACAGACAACGCCAGACCAGCCAGACGACCACCCCCTTTTCCCTGGCGCACAGGCACCTGCCCCGGGAACTGCTGCAGGAGTTGAGGATGCCCAAGCCGCCGCCGCCGGCGGAGCCGAGGAAGAAGCGCCGTCGCGTGACCAACGGCGAAGGAGAGGAGGAAGTGACTTGAACGCTCTCGCGTCACAACCACCACCCACATGCGGTCTTTCTCTCTTATAAAAAGAGATCAGAGCGTCCTTACCAATGTTTGTTCATGCGCACCCGTCGCGAGACATCAGATGGGGGCTTCTTGACGACCATCCACAACATAATTGAGGTGGCGAACGCAAGCCCGTACCTGTCATGAGTTATCAGCATCGACTGTGGAGGAAACCACGAAGGATAACGGAGGAAAGCGAGCGAGTCTTACCATGTGAAGATGTACTGGGCATGGTTATTCCGCAGGTTCACCTCGGCGGCTCTCCCGATAGGGATACCCTTGGACTTGAGGTCGATGACGCGGAAGAACTCGTGGTCTGCGAAGAAGAGTTAGCATCATCATGTACACTACAGCAGGCCCCCCCCTCCCTCACACGAGGACCGGGGGGGCAGCCTCCAAGGACAGACAGTCCACATACCCAGAGTAGCCTCAATCCAAACGGGCTGACTGCCCGTCAGCTCCGCCATCTGGTGCACGTCAGGGAAGAAAAACTCCCAGCGGTCCGGGCGGTTGTCGGGCGTAAACATGTTCTTCTTCCACGGCTCGCGCAGCAAGCCCTCGACTGTGACCTCGCCCCGCGGCAGCGCGCTCGCGGGCCTCTTCCGCTGGTCCGCCATGTCCTTGGCGATCCAGCCACGGTTCACCAGCACCGTGGTCCCTTCCCCTTCGCGCTCGAGTGGCGTGACAACCATATACCCTTGTTCGCCGTCCCACATCCTGGGGCCGATGAGCATCTCCTTGTCGTGACGGAAGCGGCCCGTAGCATAGACGCGACGGTAGTCAAACTCGGCGACGGCGTCGGGATCGATCTTGGGCGGGAGGGGCAGGGGGTCGCGGACGAGGCGGTCCTCGAACTTGGCGATGAGGTCCGTCTTCCAGCCGAGGCGCTGGACCTGCCAAGTGCCGAGGGCGAAGGCGGTGATGGGGATCAGGGCGAGGATGATGAGGCCGGGGCCGTGACGGCGGCCGGCGCGGACCAGGTCGGGGGGGTTGTCGACTATAGAGATGAAATCCGGGGCCGGTTCGGAGGCGCGGGCGCGTGGGGTGGTGTGGAACTTGCGGGTTGGGGTGTCGTGGTTGGAGGAGGAGGATGATGATGGTGTTGCTATCAGCGCGCGGGGACTGGAGAGGGCGCCGGGGCGGGTGATTGATCTGAGGCAGGTCTGCGCTGCGAGGCCTGAAGGCCGGAGCAAGGCCCTTGTTAGTAGTAGAGGCGGCATCGTGAGTCGGTCGTTTTCGCACCGTGGGTTGGGTGGTGATGCACGTGGGAGAGTCGCGGGCTTGAAATTCGATGAGGTCAGGATATTTCGGTTTTTTGGGGTCCGACTGGTTCCCTTTCCAGGGTACCTGCCGAGCGCGGTGCATTCTTTGGAAAGCTATTGCAGGTGGCGTCCAGTGTGGGGGGTTTGTTTACAGGGCATGATTGGCTAGCGCCCGCATGGTGGATTGGACTTCCCCCGGAAGGAAGGGATGGGTTAGCCACCAGCACCAAGTCCAGGTCGTCCCTCCCTCGCCTTTGAACGTGCGACGACACTTGTCCCCTGTCATCCATCAAGCTTCTGATATCCTCACTCAGCAGCACTGGCTCAGGCGACCTTCATCTGAAAGACTGATTCCGCGACCTCAAGTATCCGACTCCCAAGATTATTAGAGTTTGAGGCAATAGCTTGCAAGCCAGTCTTTACGTAGTTACGGTTTGTTTCGACCGTGGAAGTGCCACCTGGGGTAGAGATCCACATCATTCCCATCGTCGCATTTATAGGACTTGGCTCCGCGAATCCATTCATCGCAAGGAACAAGCTCCCGAATCATAGCTGGAATACCCAGAATTACGACCATGTTCTTCACGGGAAGCTTGCAAGAAGGCATCGCCTCGGCGCTGCAGCAGAACAAATGCGTCTTCTGCTTTGTCACAGGTGAGCTTATATCCCCCACTCTCATCCTCGTTCGCAACCGCACAACTGACACAGGTTAGACGAAGAAGCTGAGAGCCAAACCTGGGAGACCGAGTACCTGGTCGAAAGCTCTGTAAGTCATCAGGCGATGGACGGGATACACCCAAAATGCTCATACGAATTAGGTTGCAGCTCTGCTCCAAGATGGAGCTGTCGCCCTCCGGTTGAAGAAGGGCTCGGAAGAGGCGGGCTACCTGGCCGCCATCTTCCCGCTTCCCAACACCCCTACGGTTGTCGTCATCAAGAACGGTAATCTCAAGGAATACATCACCGCCGGAACCAGCAAGAATGAGTTCGTCAGACGGGTGACCACGGCCTTCAGCGGGGCTCAGGGTCAACCCGCTGCCCCTCAACCTGCCGCAGCCCCAGCGCCCGCTCCGGCTGCTCAAACGACCGACGACCTGTATGACGGAACTCCCACCAACCCTTCCCAGGCCGCAGCTCCCGGTGTTAGCACCCAGACCGCAGCCGCCGGACCCAGCACATCTGACTCCAGCCCCCGCGGCCCCGCTACCCCGACCCAGGAAGAAGAAAACGCCGCCACCCTGCGCGCAGTCCTCGCAGAGCGTGCTGTTCGTCTCGAGGCCCACCGTAAGGAATCCGAGCAGAAGGCGAAGGCAGCTCGCGCCGCCGCGGCCGAGAAGGCTGAGACGGACAACTCCACGCAGGCCGAGCAGACACGCAATCACAAGGAGGCCCTCAAAAAGGCGCGCCAAGACGCCGCGGACGAGAAGGCGCGCATCCTGAAGAAGATCGAAGACGACCGCGCCGAGCGACGGGCTAAGGCCGCAGAGCGCGCTGCCATCCGGAACCAGTCGTATTCACCGAAACTGGGTGAGGTCGCAGCCGCGCTGACGAGGTCCGAGTCGAGTTCCCTGGCGCCGTCAACATCCTCCGCGAGCGGTATGACGGCGCTGCAGGTGCGTCTCCTGGACGGTTCCACGATCCGCTCGCGGTTCCCAAGCAAGGCCACTCTTGGCAAGGATGTGCGGACGTGGGTCGATGGCCAGAGGACGGACGGGAGCAAGGATCCGTACCGTTTCAAGGTCGTACTGGCGCCGCTACCAAGCAAGCTCATTGACGACACGGAGGAGAGCAAAAGTCTTACGGAGCTGAGCCTCTCGCCGTCTTCGACTCTCGTATTGGCGCCCGTCGGCGCACATGTCAGCGCTTACGAGGGGTCCTCGCTGGGGAGTATGGCCGTGGGGTTCCTGCTGTTGCCGTTAACGCTACTGCAATGGCTCTGGGGGCTCATCATGGGCGTATTCTCCGGGCTCGGGGCTCGCGGGCAGACTGTGGAGGGTGGCGCGGAGCCTGTCACAGTGAGGGAACAGCGCAAGGGAAAGTTCTCGGAGTTTGCAAACCCGAATGATCGGAAAAACGATCATCAGCTTTACAACGGCAACTCGGTCAGTTCTAACCCGTCCCCTTCCAAGGAGGGGCAAAGATGAAGTATGAAAGCTGACTGTCGTAGTTGAACTTTGAGCCGCGGCCAGACGAGAAGAAGGACGAGTAAGGGCAGGGGGTATCAAGCAAACATGTCACACTGAAGTGATGAACGAAGCGCATCAAGCTTTGACGAGTGGGAATGTCATCTATTGTACACCGTGGGAGATGTAATAATTTCGTCAAAAAGGCCCCTTGCTCAATGCTTCCGCCCATGCATATGTCATACAATAATTCCGTGAAGCTCCGAGCACAGTTTTTCGCTGTTTTGTCGTTTTGAATTTCCTTTCCTTGATTTCCTTTTGGCTATTAGTTTACATATAACGTTCTCCTCCCCTCCAAGACGTGACAGTTTGTCAACGTGGTAGGCTTCTCTAGCGTCTCACGCGCTAAGCTAGAATCCGACCCTCAAGACACGAGACGTGGCGTGAGGAGCGAAGGCGTCTAGTACTGGCTGGCAGCGGACTGGCAAGCCTTGAGCTGCTCGAGGTACCAGTTGCAGATCTGCATGTTGCCGCCGTGTTCGTCCATGCACTTTGTGAACTGCTGGGTCGCGCCGGCGCAGTTGTTGCCCCACTGCTGCGTCGTCTGGGACTCGCCCGAGGCGGCAGGGGAG
Organism: Colletotrichum cereale; assembly: GCA_034509685.1. NCBI lineage: Eukaryota > Fungi > Ascomycota > Sordariomycetes > Glomerellales > Glomerellaceae > Colletotrichum > Colletotrichum cereale. The sequence goes on along the minus strand of JASUDE010000303.1, from coordinate 48,751 downwards.
TTGTTCTGGGGCGCGGCCTCGGCGGGCGCGGAAGAGCCGCCGCCGAACATGCCGCCGATGGCGTGGCCGATGGAGGAGCCAATCGCGACACCGCTGTTGGGGGTTTGTTAGCAAAGGTCTAGAAATGGTTCTACTCGTGAGTTTGTAAAAGGGTGAACAGGAGCAGCCGCCAAGCCCCGAGGGCCTGAAGGGTTCCTCCTCGCGGGGTGTAGATCTTGACGAAGGGGGCAGAGGAAGGAGGTATGAAGACGTACGCAGCGGTGCTGGCCATCTGGCCGAAGAGACCAGGGCCCTGCGAGGGAGCGGCGGCGGCGGCCGGGGGAGCGGCGTGCTGCTGGGGAGGAGCGGCCATGGTCGTAGCAGGACGAGACTGGACGGGGGCGGGCTTCGCGGCCGAGACGGTAGGGCGCGAGGGGGCGGCGCTAGGGCGGCCGGCGGAGCGTTGACGAGGCATTTTGAAAGTGTATGTGTGGGTGGTTTACTCGGCTGGAGAGAGAGAGAGTGTGTGTGTGCGTGTGTGTGTCGTGGGATGTTTTGGCTAGCTCGTGAAGAAAGAATGTATTGGTGTTGAGAGGGAAAGTTGAAAGATGCTGTCGTGGTGGATTTGGAGGGAAATCGGCAGAAGTCATGCGCCCGGCCGGGGTTAACGGTAACTGCTGCTGAAAGCTCGGCTTTTTTGGGGTGGTTTGAGCCGGGGTGGCGAGGCGTAGCCAATCAGGGGACGGGGAATTTGATCATAGTCAGAAATTTGGGGTAGGGGTCCATGCTGGATAGATACGTATCCCGCCAGGAGGATTTCGATGGAGACAGCATATGTAGCAAACGGGCTGGCTTGCTTTGATATGTAATCTCTCAAGAGTGGCGATGGACTTGAAGTGAATGAGCGTGGGCAAGTACATCAGTTGGAGCGTTTGTTTCATTGTGATTCGTCATTTGGTATCCATGTCTATCTCGAGGGTATCCGATCTCCCAGTGTACATAAGAATGTTCGCCATTACTCTCCTGTGATGAACTTTTCAATGTCTTTCTCAAACCTTAATCTGACTTGTGTAGACCGTGATCAGGCCCCCCGCTCTTGCTGAGCTTCATCTGACCGGTGAGAATGGCCTAGTCACAGAGGCTCGCTTGTCCCAAGTGCTGACGCCCCGGGACATCTAACACGCGGCATGGGTCACCAATGCCCATTTCACAGCCTTGGAAAATTGGTTTGTGCTGTGTGCTTTCAATGTTTGACTTCCTGGCCCACCCAAGCGTTCAGGAGTTGTTCTTCTTTCCGGCGCTCTTCCGCCTCGAGCTTCTCAACCTCTTCTCCGGTCCGGAGGAGCTGGCTGATGGCGATTCGGGCGCGGGTCTTTTGGGCCTCTGCATGGAGTTGAGCAACGCCTTCGCACGCTCCTCGGCCAGTTTCTCCTCCAGCTTCTTCTTCAGACTCTTGTCGTTCTCGCCCTACAGATATTTAGTTCAGCGTTCGCAGTGTTGTCCGGCAGGAGCCACTTACGAGATCCGCCTTGAGGATCCGCGTGGCGGCCTCAGTGTTGACGGTCATGGTCCGCTGGGCCGGCGTCTCCTCGACCTTCTTGATCTTGCCAAAGTACTGCTGCACACGCTTGAGTTCCGTCATGACTTGATGGTCCTTGGCATCTACGCCTTGCAAACGGAGGGAAGCTGCAACAGGGTGTTAACAAATGATTTGGTTCGAAAAAAGGGAAGATTACTGACAGAAGAGGAGAGACTCTATGGCATAAGCTGTAAGGGCGAACATCTTAGCTTTGTCAAGAAGCGGAAGCTCGTTGGCCATTTCGGGAAGGCCGTCAATGAGGGACGTAAGCGCATCTTCGAGAGAGTCGATGTGAGAGTCGAGCTTCGCCAGGTCGGGTGCCATGTCCTTCAAGGCCATCTTGAGAGTTTTTCTGCGTCGTGGAATGTTTAAAAAAGCCTGAAAACGAACAGTGAGGCTGTCTCTGACGACAGTCAAGGTCAACGCGTGGATATAAGGCTATGGCTCGTTGATGAGGGCCTCTCATTGATGAGATGGATGCTGAAAATTCAAGAATCCGGGTGTTGAAGGATTTGTATGCATCTAACGAGGCACAGGGGTGGCTGCACACTCGGTGGGTCTCCCGCCGACCGGGAATCCACGGCTACCTTAGCACGCGCCAAAATTTGAGGAATGTCCCCGTCATGCACACCTAGAAGCCGCCTCTTGCTTGCGACAAAGACTACACGCTCATTAACCACGAACATTCCCACACTCTCCGATACGAACCTCCCATACTGTCGACAACGGAGAACACGCCCATTGGATCGAAAAAGTCGTATCGGTAGACGAGAACCCTCAATCTCCCGATGAACACTGCGCAGTGATCGCGCCGAACCCCCGAACCTCATCCACCGTGGCGGGCACTCTGGCAAGCCTTCCGAGACCGCGGCTCCTCGCGCGGATACCTACGACACAGTCGATATGGAGGAAAGGTAGCGCATGTACTGGCCGGGGAGCCATCAGATGCGTCTCAGTCGACTCCAAGCTCGGCCTTAGGCAGGGTGCGCCGCCGCATGGCATCGCCCCTGGGAGAGTGGCACCCAAAGAGATGGCGGCGACGGTTCCCGGCGCGCAAACGCTGGGAATACCAGGGGAGAAAAAACAAAAGTTCAACAAGGTGCTGGGACTGCAGCCGGAGCTGAACGAGGTGGAGTTGTACGCCATTTTCAGAGCGGATAAGCTATCGCGGTTCTACGTGCCAGCGGTCATGATGGGACATACTTCACCGCCACCTCCATCTTCGCGGACGGTACATATCCTGGGGCAGGACGAGCGGTCAAAGTTTCTGTCGCACGCCCTGCACGGTATCTACGACTCGGTGAAAGCCGTCAACTTGCCGAGGAATACACCATATCAAAACATTTCTGGAAATACAGGAGTAAGGAGCAGCGCTGGAGGCTGGATCGAACGAAACGCATCGATCGAACAGGCCAAGGAATCGGAGCATGAGGACGGGCACATCAGCAATCTGGTGGTTGCCGGTAGGCCGAGCCAGGCCGTCTCACTGCTCGAGCGGGTGAAGCACCGGGTGGACGAGCGGACGGCTGTCTGCTTCGTTCAGGATGGGCTTGGAGTCGCCGAGGCCGTCAACAACAGAGTCTTTCGAGACGAGGAAAGGCGTCCGTCAATCATGCTTGGACACCTCAGCCATCCTCTGGCGTACGATCGCAAGACGAAGTCAGTCAAGGTGATGAAGCCCAAGTACCAAACCGTCTTGACGGGCGTACGGCCATTCATCGGCAAGAAGAAGGATCTCTCGACAGACACTTGGCTGCGGACACAGGGCATGCTCCAGAAGTTTGCGGCATCGGACATTCTCAAGGCCAAGGGCATGGCGCTCGACAGTTGGATGAAGCTCAAAATCCCGTCGCTCATGTTCTCGGCGGTCGCCGATCCGATCTGCGTCATGCTGGATTACCGCTACGAGCAGCTCATATATAATCCGACGGCTAACAAGCTCATGACCCAGCTGCTTGGCGAGATTGCCGATGTCGTGGCGCTCATGCCCGAGGTCAAGGACTCGACGGAGCTGCAGGCCGTCCTCCGAGGCGAGGGTATGCGCAAGGAGATTATGAGGAGGCTCAGGGGCAAGGGGTCTGCGCCAAGCCAGATGGTGCTGCAGGTTCAGCGCGGAATGCTGACGGACATAGACTATCTCAACGGATTCTTCATTGAGAGGGGACGCAGGCAGGGGTTGAAGCTGCCTGCTAATGAATTGGTTGTGGGCATGGTGAAGGCCAAGCACAAGGCGCAGCTGGAGAAAATCCGGTCATACATCCCGTTAGAGGTGACCTCGCGGAGATGAGTTAGACGTTGCCATAGACGGCTGTGTAAGTCTGGGGGTTATTTGTATTTAATGGCGGATTAGCATTTGTATGACTACATTTGAACAAACCACGATAGTGTTCGAAATCCGTAAAACGTCTCAATGACATGTGTAGATTAGGATTCATAATGCAGTCAATGTCGATCAATCATTCAATTCAGGTTGGTTGAGCTGCGATGGTCAGGCCAATCCAGGGTACCTAAATTACTCCACGTCGGCCGTCATGGAATTTTCGAGGTGCCAGACAGAACCACCCCCCCCCCCCCCCCCCCCCCCCCCCCAAGAGGTCCAACCCCGCCAAAAACTTGGACGTCAGGCAGAGCAAGGCGGCCCCGCGTTTCCCCTTCGACCAAACACCAACACCGCGCAAACCCGCACCCAGATACCCGCAAACATGGACGACTCCGAACTCGAGCAGGTGAGTAGCTCGGTCTCGGTCCGGGAACCTGGGCGACGTCAGGACTGACAGCGAGTGGCTCGCAGATCCGCAAGGCCCGCCTCGAGCAGCTCAAGGCGCAGGGCGGGGCAGGAGGCGGCTCCTCCGGCGGCGGCGGCTCGAACAAGCAGCAGCAGCAACAACAGAGACAGTACGTCGTCCCCTGTACCTTTTGTAACACTAATCCGGGCCGATCCCTGGTGCAACAAGCGCCGTGGACTGCCGCATCGACGGGACCGCATCTCGAGAACGGAACGCAGCTGACCACGCGCGACACAGACAGCAGGAGCAGGAAGCCCGCCAGCAGATGCTCAACCAGATCTTGCACCCCGAGGCGGCGGACCGCCTGGGCCGAATCAGGCTCGTCAAGGAGCAGCGCGCACAGGAGGTCGAGAACCGGCTGATCATGCTCGCGCAGAGCGGCCAGCTGCGCAGCAAGGTCACAGAGGCCCAGCTCAAAGAGCTCCTCTCCGCCGTCGCCGACAAGAAGGAGGAGGAGAAGATTGTTGTCAGCAGGCGAAAGGGCTGGGACGACGACGATGACGACTTGCTGGACTTGTAGGGGTTGCTGTCGTCGTCGTCGTCATCGTTGGCGGGGCGAGACAATACTGGGCGGTACGATGGAAGGGGTATCACCATGCATACGTATTCACCCCCGATGTGGGCGGGCTCCTTGCGAACCGATACGACCAAGAACGGGCGCGAGCAAGACCATGCTCACGGCGGGAGATAATGTGCCGGCGTTGGAGGGCGTTCTGAACATGCTGCGAAATAGCAGCTTGGCTTCCGTCCGGTTGGGATTTCCATAGGACAATACGAAAGGAAAGAGGAAGATACTACATCTTAACATACACTACATGTACAATTTTCTCCGGCACCCGGTCTACATCCCCTTCATAGCATCCTGCGCCCGCATCCTCTCTTCTCTCTCCCTCTTCCGGATGGCGCGCATGTTCGGCGGCCTCTCGATGCCCAGCTCGGTCCTCAGCTCATCCACGTCCCTCTCCAGCTGCTCCTCCCAGTAGATGTTGATCACCTCGTTGGATTTCATCCCGTTCTTCAGCGCCCAGGGGCCGTAGATGTCGCGGAACCTCTTCCTCTCGCCCTTCTTCATGGTCGCGTAGCTCAGCACCGCGAACCCCGTCATCGGGATCAGCGTGTTGGCGAACTCGAACGCCTTGAGGGCCACCTCGCCCTCCCGCACGATGGGCAGGCCCGTGAGGGCGTGGTAGAAGTCGTGGCACTCGCGATACCGCTGCATGACGTATGCGCACTCCGGGTCGTCAATGTACCGCACGGCGGGCCGCGTGTCCGGGCTCACGCCCTCGGCGTCAAGCCAGCCGACGTAGGCCCGCCCGACGCTGTTCTCCGGCATGCGGCGCAGGCGGTCGAGGTCGAGGGAGGTGGACGTTATGCGCGGCCGGTCGCGGAGGATGCGGCGGCCGGTCGGGTCCGCAAGCATGGCGTCGCGCAGGCGGTAGATGAAGTACGGCGTCGCGGTCGCCTCGCCGACGGCGGCGATGAGATCGCCGCGGTAGGGGTTCAGGAGGGACCAGATGCCCGCGCCGATGGCGAGGCCGGTGCGCTCGATCTTGGTGAGGGGGACATGACCGGGGTAGTTGGGCGGCGGGCGGTTGAGGACGGAGAACGGGCGGGCGGCCGTTGGAGAGGAGGACGAGGATGTGGTCGAGGAGCAGGCGGCGCAGATGGCGGGCAGGGCGCGACGGGCTGGTGCCCCGGGGAGAGCTCGAAGGGCTTTCATACTAGAGCGGTTTTCAGTGTCTATAGTCGCCGTTCACATGTCGTTGGAAGACTTTGTGAAGCTCAATTGGGGGAGGAAAATGAGCTTCTCGAAAGCTTTGGGGAGCTATGAACCCCACATCGGATGCTGGTGGTTCGATGACCGGAACACTTTTTGAGGGCTCCGGGGGGGTCCAGTTCGATTACCTCACCTCGGTGATGGGCCGCCCAAGAATTCAGAAGGGGGAGTCGGGGCATCGGTGGATACTAGCGCCGACCTCTAGACGCTAAGCTACACTACAGTTTGCCAGTGCCGTTGTGGGGGTCCAGATCGCCAGAATGCTTGTCACGGCGTCTCTGATTCGTCGCCCAGGATTTTGAAGGCTCACTCGTCTCAACTCAAGTCCTTTTGACTACTCGAGTCTACCACAACCTTCTATCAGTTGAATTTGGTTGACTTTAAACTTATGCGTAACCTTACCAATCCAAATTCATATACAGATGCTCTATCATATACCTTCACAACATTTTTATAGCCAAAGACTCGCCGGTTTCACGAGACTGACTGGATACCCCCACTCGACATCGATTTCACTGAGAGTGAAGAGGAGGGTCTACACTTGAGATCCTTCCGACTCATCATCTCTCTTTTAGCCTCCGTGTAAGATTGGAGCAACAAAGTGTGGCCCGACTGGAGTAGTTCTTAATCATCTTCACCTCCAACGACCAAAAACACACTTGACCGCATCACTTGAGATACTCAACACCAAGTTGACAATTTACACTTGACAACGCAATGGACGTCATTGAAAGCCTTCTCTCATGGGCCGAAACCCAAGGCGTGACTGTATCCAAAGTCGGCCCCCGCGCACTCCCAGGACGAGGTATAGGCATCGTCGCAACTTCTCCTATAAAAGTATACCTCCCAAGCCTCCCCCCAACTGCACACCTCTCCCAAACCCAACTAACACCCCCCAGAAAGACGACACAATCATCGACGTACCCATCGCCTGCCTGAAGACCCTCGCAACCATTCCAAAGGCCCTGACCCGTCCCTTTCCCAAAGACACCGCCGTCCACGCCCTCCTCGCCCTTGACCTCGCCCTCGACGACACCCCTCCCTTTAAACCCTGGTCTGCCGTCTTCCCCACGCCCCAAGACCTCTCCTCCTGCCCCCTGACCTGGCCCGACTCCCTGACATCCCTCCTCCCACCCGCGGCATCCTCCCTTCTCGCCGCCCAGCGCGAAAAGTTCGAGGCTCACTGGGCCTTGGTAGCCGCCTCGTTCCCGGACGTCACATACGAGGACTATCGCCACGCGTGGCTCCTCGTCAACTCGCGCACCTTCTACCACGTCACCCCCAAGACCTCCAAGCGCTCCCGCGACGACCACATGATTCTCCAGCCCGTCGCCGACCTCCTCAACCACGCCTCGCGCGGCTGCTCCGTCGCCTTCGACGACCGCTCCTTCACCATCAAGGCCGAGCGGGACTACGCCCCCGAGGAGGAGATGCACATCTGCTACGGCCGCCACAGCAACGACTTCCTCCTGGTCGAGTACGGCTTCGTCATGGCACGCGGCGAGAACGAGTGGGACGAGGCGTGCCTCGACGACGCGGTCCTCCCGCGGCTGAGCGCCGCTCACAGGCGGCGGCTCGAGGAGAAGGGGTTCCTGGGGAAGTACATGCTCGACGCCGAGACGGTGTGTTACCGGACGCAGGTGGCGCTGCGGACGCTGGTGATGCCCCCGAGACGGTGGGCGCAGTTCGTCGACGGGTTCACGGACGGGGAGGCGGACCAGCCCGAGGTCGACGGGCTGCTGCGTGAGATCCTCGCGGCGTACGACGAGGAGATCGAGTCCAAGGTCGAGGCCGTGGGCGGGCTGGACGAAGGAGAGGAGTTTCAAAAGCAGGTAGTCGTGACGCGCTGGAAACAGATACAGGAGCTGGTGCGAGCCACGATGCAGAAACTCAACACATGAAATCAAGAACAGTCAACCATCGTCTGAAGTGACATGAACACATCGTAACATTCGATTGTGCTCTTCAACTCTGACATACAACGCCGACACGCCGACGAGGAGCTGCAAGAGTACCGTTCCCATGCAGCCAAATTCTAATAGTACATGTACGGCAGTAACCAGTAACGCGAGTGAGTAGTTGCAGATCGCAAGGCCTCTTGCCTTCCAGCTGCCGTAGCCTAGGGTTCAGGTTAGATTCATAGGGCCTGTTCAGCATCCCCAAACGCCTAAGCCCTTCTGTTTTCCCAGGATGGCACTTCCAGATATGAAGAGAAGAGACAACAACATTGGCAAAAGTCGGACCTTGCCTGAAACCCGTATCTTGACTGGCGAGCAAGATGATCCTTGTAATGCGTAAAAGCCCGTCATAAGAATAGCGAAGACAACTCTTCTGTCCTCAGCTAGGGGTTCCATTTCCCGACCTCCCCTTCCGCCGAGGGTCGCGCCGAACGCCTAGGCCTGGAGTTCTACTCGGGTCGAGGTCGCTTTGCTCCGTGGGGGTTTCCCCAGTCGTTTCCTCCACCTTGGTTGCCACCGAAGAATCCCGGGTTAAACTGTTGTGGCATGCCTTGGAATCCTAAGTAACAGTCAGCATGTATGACCTCGGTAGCCAGAATGAATGAGTTGCAAACAGAACAGAAATCAGTCAGGGGGTTCAGTGAAAGCGTCAAACTTGGCGAGGAGATATCCTCGAGCCTCGGGCTGGAGGAGCAGGAAGTGGAGGGGCTCCTGCGGTGAACTCCAAACCACGCTCCTTGGTCCATCGGCCCACCTCGGGTACCGGCACAAACCGAGTTTGTGCTGCAACAGGCCATGGTTGTACTCTGTGAGGTTTGGGTTGCGAAGGGGAATGCGTTTGGTCAGGCTTGGCAGCTTTGCCCATGCGCCAGCCACAATGTTTCCGCTTCTGGGATACGTCATTGGCGACTTGAGGTGTTGAGGGGTTGTGACTTTGCTGAGAGGGTCCAAGAGAAGGGGAAGTCGTACCGGGCATTCCACCACCCATCATACCCATGTTGGGCATGCCTCCCATCGGCATACCGCCCATCGGGCCCATACCCATGCCGCCCATGGGGTTATGCATTCCGCCTCGCCCACCACGCATTCCGGGGCCCCCGCGCATACCTCCACCGAAACCACCACCACGCTGGAAACCGCCGCCGCCGAAGTTGCCGCCACCCATACCGTTGTTGAAGCCGCCTCCCATGTTGTTGTTGAAGCCACCGCCGCCTCCCATGCCGCCCGAGAAGTTGCGGTTGAATCCGCCCTGGTTCATGCCTCCACGGGGGCCATTGAAACCACCACGGCCTCTGTAGCCGTTACCGCGGAAGTCGCCGCCCATGGAGGAGCCTTGGTTGTTGTAGTTACCTGCAGGCCTGCTGGTGCCGCCGGTCTGATCCTTGCCCGCTCGGTTCGGCGCGTCCTTAGGCAACGTACGGAACGGGTTGACGTGGGGGTTAGAGTAGGTGACCTGGTGCTTCTTGGGAACGCCTTGTCCGCCGTCTGTCGCCTCAAGGGCATGCTTCGCGGCAGTCGCTGCTTGCTGCGTCGTAAACTCGACATATGCTTGGCTGAACACTCAGTTAGCGGCCAGAAGTCAAACATGCGTCATGAACCATACCCCTTGCTCTTGCCGTTGACCTTGTGTTCACTAAATGTTATGTCCTTCAGCTCATCTTCGCAGTGTCCCGCCCTGGCATAACCTCTTATGTCATCATCGGTGTTCCACCAGTTGAGGTCCGAGATCATCAGGGCTGTTGTCGCCCCAGGGTCGACAGGTCTGTCATCACCCTTCCTCTTCACACCTTGCTGCGGGGCAGGCGCATCCTGATGGTCGTTGTACTCCTCCTGCTGGTTCTGCTGCTCGTGCTTCTGCTGTTCATCGTGTTGTTCGTGATGCTCGTGCTGTTCATTGTGGTCGTCGGCGTGCCCGTTGGCCTGTTGTCCATCGTAGTTCTCGGTGTTGCCGTCCTGGTGATCCTGGGGTGCGTCCCCATAGATGTCGATTTCAAATTCCTCCTCGGCCATGTTGACAGTACTATCTGGTAGCCGTGAGTTGGAGCAGTGCGCTTGGTTGCGGTTGCAATAAGGTTGTTATTAGTCTGCGAGATACAGGAACCGTCTGCAGTCTTGGAAACATGATCATCAGCCGCTGCCATATACAGGGTCATAGCCAAGTCCGAGTCATAAATCGAGCAAAGGATAGAAACAGAGAACATCTGATACGTACACTCCTCGTTCCGCAGACAAGATGGAAGAGGTTGGATGGAATACCCAAGCCAATGTGATCCTCTCCTTCAGCCAAATAAAATCGAAGACGAAGCTCTGTGCTTCAGCCTTCCCCAATTGGGCGAGATGACGGTTTTTCTTCTTCTTCTTCCTTGTTCGGCCCAGAAGCCTTAGGTACAGGCAAAAAAGATGTAGTTGGGGACGAGGGAGAGTGGAAACAGGATCCCTAGACTCCAGAGACCGTTTGCTCGTTCTGCCACCGCCTTTGGCCGACGCTCCACGCGCGTGCCTGCCCGCTCACTGCGTGGCCGATGCTGTCAGCCTCGGTAGGTTAGTGATCCAGAGGGGCCCAATTAAGGTTTCCCGGCAAGGAGGTCAGCAGTGATGGCGTGTTGCTTCGCTGGCAACCTGTAAGTATTTTGTGGAAGCGAAAGAACGGCGCGTCGGGCGTGTCGAGTTTGTGGTGAGGTCGGATAGAAATGGGACAGCTTGAAGGGATGTTGACGCGATGGAAGAAATGCGGTCGAAGGGGACGTGTGGAGGGACGTTTGGAAAGAGTAAGAAAACTGGGGGAAGCTCCTGATTGAACAAGCTGAGGTCGCATCCTAAACTGGGCAGGCGAGACTGGGCAAGGGCCATGGCCGCCAGGCTGTGGCAGGCACAGACTGCGGTGTCCGCCAGTGGATGCCTGAGTGGACCCTCCGACTGCGCATCGGGAGGTACGTACTCACTCTCCCTGTCGTGTGTTCGAATGCGCTGAATCATGGTTGACCCATTGGTCCAGACCGAGCCTTCGCCTTGCTAGCGGGAGAATCTAGGGGCCCTCCCCCACTGGAACGCTGAGCTCTTCCTGCCTACCTACCTTATCAGGGAACTTACCTAGGTACCTTGGATACCTGTATCCGTAGATAGGTACCAGTGTGCACTTTGTGGCGTGCGCGTCGGCAGCCGGCGCATCGTTCCTCCATCGCCTCCTGAATGGCAATCTGGCTCTTCCTGCCATAGCGGGAGCTTGACCCGAAATTTTGGGGTCCATTTTGGTGACAGCGCGTTCAATTTAACACATCTCCCTTCAGCCCATCGATCTCTCGAATCTTCCACCCGCTCTCCCTGCACGTCTTAAACACACAGTCGTCGCGCCTTTCTTTTATCGACTTCGCGATTTACTGTACCACTGCGGCCCATTGGGATTCCATTTGCGACCTTCATCCACCCACACACATACCCACGCGCTTCTATCCACAATGGCCGACCAAGTTAAGGAGATCCTCGAGGTTCCCTCCGAGTTCGCCCAGGAAGGTGTTCAGTTCATGAGACGGTGCACTAAGCGTACGTGTAGCGCCTTGTCGCTGCTGAGAAGCCCTCCAACTTGTTAACGTGTCATTTTAGCCGACAAGCTTGAGTTTCTGAAGCTCTGCCAGGCCGTTGGTGTTGGCTTCCTCATCATGGGCGCTGTCGGCTACATCGTCAAGCTGATCCACATCCCCGTCAACAATATCCTCGTCGGAGGCGCATAAATACATAGGCCATATTCAACGGAAGCACCGATTTCACGGGCCGGCTTCGTACGCACTATTACGTCGGCGCCGCCGACCAAGATGATGATTTTACACGCAAGGATGGGTCTCGAAAGCATTGCACGGGCAGACTGCAACATCATGACAGCCAGACGTGAGGGACGTCGTGTAGGAGTGGTGGGAGATACCCCGAGACCAGTGGCTTCATCAATCATGTACCATTGCCAAAAGAGGGGTCGACACGTATGGAAGATGTACAAATAATCAAAAATAATCATCCCATGTCGCTCTACCTAGGTGATCTCCCCCGCAAGAACGCCTAAACCCGGAATGCCTCGCCGACGGGGCGCAGTTTCTCGTCGACGCTTCGGCCCATTGGAGGCTCTGCCTCGTCTTCTTCGGCCTCATTGTACGAGTGAAGCGTGCAAGTCCCGTGAGCCATGTTGAAGCCGTTCCAAGCAGATGCTGAGCAGGATTAGTAATTGATCTTGGCGAGCAGCGAGCAGAAGGTTGACCTACCAGCCAGAACCGGCGCATTGGGATGCCAGCTGACGTCTCGCACACAGGTGTTCCATCCTGGGAAGTCATCGCCGTGGTAGATGCGATACCTCCGCTCCAGGGGCCTGGAGTTTTTCGTAGCCTTTCTCACGTCAATGGTGCCAGCCAAGGTGGCATCCAAATTCCAGATGTAAACCTTGCCATCCTGGCTGCCCGAGTACACGTATCGTGAATTCGTACTGGAAGGAGGCGAGAAGTGACAACGGATTAGTGTCCGCATTACGCGGTGTCCACGGAACGTGACGACCGAGTTGTCGTTGGGATGCGGGAACCAGTCTTCGTCTCTGTAGTTTCCCCATCGATAATCGAAGTCACTGTTGCCGGTCAACCTTGTGGGGTTAACTTCGTCGAACTTGGCCGTGGACATGACCATCCTGAGGTCCCAGAGCTTCATGGTCTGGTCTTTACCATTGCTAAGGATGTAACGACCGTCACCTTTGCTGTCGATGTAAGTCAGACCTTCGACATGGCCCACGAAAGCACCCGCTGGCCGCCCATCTCCCATGCTGCGTCGGTCCCACACCTTGATAGTGGCATCATCCGATCCGGAGTAGAGAATGTGAGGCGACGATTTGTCTGCGAAACATACGGCATTCACGTCATCCTCGTGGCCGACGACATTGTGCAAAACGGTGCGTGACTCAATGTCGTAGACGACAATCGACTGCGTGTTGGTGCCGGCGACAAGCTCCCGACCATCGCCGGAGAACCGAACAGACCAGATTCCAAACGAATGCCTTGGGCGCGACCCGGCGTGTCGCGCTCCCACACTCTGCTCCGCGAGGTCCAACGTATATGGGTCTCCTGTGTCGTTGGGATCCGTGGGCGCTAGACAGACGTTGCTTTGGATGGACGTGTAAGCGAGCCAGCGATTGTCGGGACTCAAAGATGCGTCTGTCAACGTCCATTGTCCCCAGGGGTAATTGACTGTTTTGTAGTACTTCCAGTTGTACGGATTTGACGTGTCGTACATCCGAACCTTGAAATCATGACCGCATGCGTAGAAGAAGTTGCCATCGTCGGAAAACTGGCCGGAGTACACGGGGTCATCGTAGTGCACGATCATCTCGGGATTGGTTGACGGTATCATGCCCTGAGCCATCAAGTCTTGGTTTTGCTTTCGGTCGAGTCTGTCACCCAAGCCAAGTTCGCGATCCAGTATCCTCCGTGCCAACTGCTTCTTCTTGTTGGCACGCTGTTCGTTTGCCCCAAAGACACCGGAGTGCATCAGTTTTGTGCCCTCGTCACTTGGCACCTTTGGGAACCGAACAGGCTCCCTGGGACGAGGTCGCCTTCGTCTTCTTCCCCACCCAATATCTTCATCGTCATCGTCGTCCTCGAGTGTGCTGCGTAGCGTCACTTCACCGCTCTGAATTAAGCCTAACAGTTGGGCGCGCGTAAGGAAACCTGTGCCATTTCCTGCAGCACCAGCTACATCTGGGGTTAGAAATAAACTCGAATGAACGGGGCATATGCTTATCCAACGCACTGATCAGAGCCATTATTCTTGAAATCGTGTTATTGGTCGCTGCGCCTTCGTCGTCGTCATCATCCTCTTCGTCGCCAGCGCCCATGAACACTTCGACCTCTACGTCACGGTCGCCACCGTCATCGGCATCTGGGATCGGTAAGCCATACCGCTCTTTGATAATCAGTATTTGTCTGTGGTACCATGATATTCCTCATCATCCTCTCCATCGTCTTCGTCTGGCTCGTCATGGAAGTCGGGATCGTACTCCTCGTCATCCATACCCTCGGCATCCTCCTCGTCAAAATGATATGTCCAGGTCGGAGTATCGTCACCTTCATCGAGACCAGTACTCGCAGACGCAGACCTTACATTCCCCTCGGTATCGTCCATTGTGACTGGACTTGGTGTTCACACGGAAAGTTCGGATTGATGCTTGGTGATACAACGGAGCACGAATATGAGACTGCCGACGTGTGATGGAAAGCCGTACGCAGGAACGTCCGTCGCGGTCTGCCAACTGCCGGGTCGGTTGCAAGTGGGCCTGAACTGCGGTTTGGATTGACAATGGATCAAAAGAGCAAAAAGTATGGCGAAGAGGAGTGCTCCGATTATGTTTATGAAGAAAGCGATCGTTCGTGACGACATGCATTCAGTCCCGGGGTAGGTGGGGTGTCGCTGGGCCGGTTCGGCGGAGATAAGATAACATAACTGCTGCAAGCTCCGGGAAATCAGTAGGTGGCGCCCGCTGGAGCTCTTTCTCTGAGTGAGCGGTACGGTACGTACCTACATTTGCGATGATCACGAACCGCTTGGGCCAAAAATATGTTCACAGTTCATTAGGCAAATCCGGGGTTGCTTGGATACAACCTTGTCCACGGAAAAGCAGCGCAGCCTACCTTGTATGAAGTTGCGCAACAGACAATGAAGTGGCACAAACAAACAAACGCAAGCGATGGCCATCTTGTCGGCCCATGTCTGAGGTGATGGCCAACCTGCCCAGATTGTTGTGTAACTGTGTTCCAGGCATCTATCTAATGGAGTATCCGAGTCAAGAGTGTCCTCTATGAAGATATCCCCTACATGGCCTCTAAGCGGAAACAACTAGGGGGCTCCTAAAACGACCCCTGTGAAATCAGCTCGCGTGGGGCGAGTCAAGGGATTCCGGAACATGGGGCCACCACGGCGCGTCCTTCTTATTGCTTACTTACCCCGTGGCCGTGCAGCAAAAGATACGTAACAAATTTAGAGCCCGGGCCCATGGTCAGAAACCACCGACACCCTTTTTCACTTTCTCCCCTTGCAAGAGCAGAACAACTCGAGCATTTCACACTGTCACTCACAGCCCAGTATCATTGCCCCTAGACACCGAGGCACCATAGCCCGATCGAGTCATCATGAGGTTGCGCACCCGACACTCCCCTCTGCTCCTGCTCCTCATCCCTTCTCTCGTTGCAGGTCTCGCTGTTGAGACCAAGGACAAGAACGGCGCCAAGGCCGTAGCTTCTACCGACAAGTCCACCGATTCGACCGCTGGCTCTGGCGTCAAGACCAGATTCGGCACCGACCATGCGCCTGTCGATGGGAAGGACGGCATGCCCCACGAGGGCCCATTCGTCGACCAGGACAAACAAAGCAAAAAGGAGACCAAAGACACGGACATCAAAAAGGGCTTGCCCCCCTTGAAGGGACGCCCGTCAGACCCTACCGTCGTCGATGGCAAGAAGATACCCGAAACCAACGATGGTGTCATGAACGACAAGACACGTCAGAAGCCCAAGGAGGGCACCACGGGCACCGAGGGAGGTGTCAGTGAGAAGGACAAGGCGCGCAAGGCGGCCGAGGGGAAAATCGGCGAAAAGGCCAACAACAAGCCCGAGGCGCCCAAGGAGCAGCCTCCTCTGCCTCACAGCGAGCAGGAGAAGATGCTGAGCGACAAGGACGCCACCAAGGACAAGGACCGCGACCACGATCACCACACTGCTGACGATGTTGCGGGTCTCGAAGTGGGTTACACGAACGCTATGCTGATCACTCCGGACGCGCAATGCTAATAATACTTGTCAGAAACCTGCAGGCCTCCCCCACAAGCTTGACGACAAGCCCCAACCTCTCCCCAACTCAGCGCACAAGGACCATCTGGATGTCTCCAAGTCCAAGGGAAAGTCATCCAACAGCCTAAACGATGAAGCCGAGGGTGTCATCCAGCCGTTCCACTCCTTCGTTCTGTCCTTGACCATGATCCTTGTGTCCGAGGTCGGCGACAAGACGTTCCTCGTTGCTGCGCTCATGGCGATGAAGCATGACCGGATGGTTGTCTTCTCTGCTGCCTTTGGCGCCCTCCTGGTCATGACCGTCCTATCCGCTGTACTCGGCCACGCGGTGCCTACTCTGATTCCTAAGCGCGTAACCAGCTTCCTTGCTGCTGGCTTGTTCTTCGTCTTTGGCGCGAAGCTGCTTCGTGAGGGCCTGGGCATGGATCCCAACGAGGGTGTCACTGCCGAGCTGCACGAAGTCGAGCGAGAGCTGGCCGAGAAGGAGAAGGAGGGCAAGCGTCGCGGCTCTGCAATTTCTCCATACGCCTTGGAGATGGGCCTGAACGGCAGCAGGAAGTCTAGGTCTAAGAGCCGTTTTCCGTCGCCCCCCCGCTCGCCCTCCCAATCTCCGCCCCGCAGTCTTTCGCCTGGTTCGGGTGGCATCAAGAGCTCTCTGCAGGGTCTGAACAACCTTCTGGGCCTCCTCCTCAGCCCTGCGTGGGTCCAAACATTTGTCATGACCTTCCTTGGCGAATGGGGTGACCGGAGTCAGATTGCCACGATTGCTATGGCTGCTGGACAAGACTACTGGTGGGTTATCTTGGGTGCCATGGTTGGCCACTGCATCTGCACCGGCGCTGCTGTCATTGGCGGCCGTGCCATCGCAGGCCGTGTTAGTCTCAAAGTTGGCAAGTCAGCCCTACGTCTCCGCTGCAAGACTTTTACTAACTGTCTACAGTCACTGTTGGTGGTGCCGTCGCCTTCCTCGTGTTTGGCTTCATCTACTTCTTCGAGGCGTTCTACGCATGATGGAGAAACCAAACGCTCAAGATGTTCATTATCAACAGGATGCATATTTGTATAGAAAACGCCTTCGTCGTCACTAGCTTCCAACTGGCGCGTGGCACACGGAGCACTACACGTTCATCATCTACCTACTACTAATCAGAGGCCTTTTGCTCTCTTTCCTTTCGCTACGAAAGGGAATGACCATACGGCTGGAAGATACTGCACAAGGCGGCAGCCTAGTTTCTCATTGTCTAAACATACCTATGAAATCAACGGTCAAGGGGAGAAGGGGGATCTCCTAAGGAAAACAGCCAGCGAAGCGCTTGGTTGCAACGGAAAGCACAAAAGAAACAGAGCGCGGTGTCCAATTGTGTATAATAAGAAAGGCTCTGGGTACAGGGCATGGACTGGGATGGGAGTTCAATGGGATGTACGAAACAGGCTCTGGATTTGGTTTGCACTCGAGAAGCATTGGTTTAATGCGTCGTATCTGCCTCCTCCCAAACCGGGTTGCCTCAACTTGGTCTGACTGTATGATCATATCCGGTCTCGCGCCTTCGGATCGTTCCCAAGGCTTTCGTCCCTCTCTCTCTCTCTCTCTCGGCTTCGGTTGGACGTGGATGGGCGACCTTGGTTTCTGCACATCTTCCGGTCTCTCCATACAGTACAACTCACGTTGTCCGATCGCCAGCGCCCTGCTTATCCGTATCATGGCTGTTCAAAGCCGGAGCTCTTTAGCACTATTTAAGCTGTTGGGTAGTCTCGAGCTCAGGCGACAATAGTGAAAGCGATTTGGCGCAACAACTTTGGCCAGCAAGCTGTGATCCCGCGTCGGCTGACACGTCGATCAAGTCTCTCGACCTTTTTTTTCGCATTGTCGTACCTGATTTGAGTGCCGATCCCATTATCCCCAGCTTGCAAGCGCCACTGCGGGCGTTGGTAATCCTGTGAGGCTCCGAATATTGCTCGGTCCATGCGCCTTCTTGTCGACGCAGAGTCTCCTCGATCCAGGTCTCAGTCCACCTGCCGAATGCTTTTCCAGAACCAAGGTCCCCAAGGCGGTCTTCTTCCGGGGCCCGACATCAACCACCAACCTCCCGCGCGTCGCGGCCCTCGACGGGGAAAATGAGTGACTGAGCGGGAGTCCGGAGGCTTCCACTTGCGTTATCGTCCAGCGGCGCCTTTTTCCTCGACTCGGGCAGGGCGGGACAACCAGGAACGCATTTTGGGCTTTTCTGCGCCGAGTGAAGTGTGCCAATCAGGTTGCCTCTGGAATTGGCTCTCGGTGTCTTGCCAACAGAGCACGCGGACGGATATTATCAATGCTTCACAATAACTTCTTCTTCTTCGCGGCCACCCCTCACTTCGGACTGAGGTACCCGTAAGACGAGCCTCGCCATCTGCAAATTGTTGGACGATGGGAGGTGGAATTATCCCATATCAAGTCTTCGAAAGGATGGGTCGGTGCTTGCAAATCCCTCCACGGCGCGGCATATCTTGGAGAATTTTCGTTAATATGTGAGCAGCTCCGGACCAGCCCGCATTAGCTATAACAGGAACCCCATATAACCCGCCTAGATCTCGGGTCATTGACGTTCTGGATATGAAAAATCGCCTAACCTCCGGAAGTGGTACGCAGAAGTACAAGTGGGAATCCCTCCGAAGCAGCAGGGCACGCCCCGGCTGGAGACCACCAACGCGCAAGACTTTGAGACACTTGGATATGCGCCGTTGTCTATTCCTGTGTATCCTATCGATCTCGTCCAATGTCTGGTATCAGGAACTCAACACGAACTATCCCACCAAACCGCCTCGTGTGTTTCGAAAAAAAAAAGAAAAAGAAAAAGAAAAAAGGAGAGAGGTCCCCAGGAGACGCAGCAAGACGCGGACGTGCCGTTCCTCCTGCTTCGATACGGTGGCGCAACTCCTTTCAAATTTCAGCAGCCTTCACCGCCTTCTCCGTCTTCTCCCGCTTCTCCTTCCGCTCGCTGAATCTATCGCCAAACAGGTCAAAGTGCGGCCGCATCACCACGGTGTACTTGACCAGCTCCTCCATGCAGTCGACCAGCCTGTCCCTGTTGGGGCTCGGCAGCATCCTGGACCCCCCGTCCTCCGGGGTGAACTGCGTGTACGCCATCGGCACGGAGCTCTGGTTCGGCACGACGAACATGCGCATCCATCGGCCCAGCAGCCGCAGCGTGTTGACGGCGTTGAAGCTCTGCGACCCGCCCGATACCTGCGCCACGCAGAGCGTGCGCCCCTGCGTCGGCCGCACGGAGCCCTGCGACAGCGGGATCCAGTCGATCTGCGTCTTGAAAAGGCCTGTCACGGCGCCGTGCTGCTCGGCGCTGACCCAGAAGTGCCCGTCGCTCCACCGGCTCAGTTCCCGGAGCTCCTGGACCTTGGGGTGCCCGTGGCTGACGTCGTCCTTGAGCGGCAAGCCGGCCGGGTCGAAGACGCGCACGTCGCAGCCCAGCCGGTGGAGCACCCGGGCGCCCTCGAGGGCGAGGAGCCGGCTGTAGGAGCGGGCGCGGAGGCTGCCGTAGAGGACGAGGATGCGGGGGCGCGGCAGGCCGCGGGAGAGGACCTCGCGGTCGACGAGGGCGAGGGCGGTCGAGAGCTCTAGGCCCGCGACCCAGTCGTCCTCGGTGGTGGTGGCGGCGGTGGCGGAGGGCAGTAGGAAGGGGCGGTAGCGGGCGCGGGTCTCGGCGTCGTCGTCCTCGGCGGCGAGGGCGTGGGAGCGGCCAAGGTACTCCTCGTCGGGGCTGATTTCCACGGCGGGCCGGGCGGCGTGGGTGTTGTTGACATCCCCGTGGCCGTTCATGCTGGGAGGATGTATTGACTTGTCTGGGCTTGTGGTGTGTGCCGAGCGGGAGTTGGGGATCGGAGTCCTTCGCGAGGAGGCCCGGCTGGGACGGTTGGGATGGCGAGAGGGAGAAGAGGTGGGAATAGAGAGTAAGATCAAAGGTAAGGAGGAGGACAGGGGACGACGGCTCTGTACTTTGGCCAAAGAGAGAAGGCCGTGCATCTCTGAGCGCAGTCGATTCTTCTCTTGATACGAAGTCGTACATCTCCCGACTTATAAAGGAACGAAGTGCTGGTCCCGGAGCGTAAACGCCTCAAAATACATACGGGTGGAACCTGGCCAAACCAACCAATCAGAGACATGTGGTGACATATCGCCCTCGGAGGTCTGTGGGCGGAGATGAGTCGACCACTCGGCCACCCACCCTTCTGAGGCTTCCAAGGCAGGCCGGCTGGCGGCGTGGTGCGAGACAACCCCGTCGTTCAATATCTGAATCGAAGGGTTACGAACGGGTCCAGCTATGCCAAACCGACGTTTGCTTATTACCAACCCGTTCCAGACTGCACCAAGGTGACTCGGTATATCCCCCCCAGCATCCTGCCACCTTTGTGGTGATCCTTGGAGTCATGTTCTCTTCGTACAGTGCTGGGTCAGTAAGTAGTCTGGCCACTGTGAGGGGATGTATAGTTCTGAAAGATGGCATGGTACCTAGCGCGGGAAAGGCCAAGTGTACATGAATAGTAACCCGGCGGCCAGCGAGAGAACCTCGACGTCTTGGGAGTCAACGCCTACTGAACTGACAACCGGTCCGTTTAGAACACCATAGGAAACCACGTCTACGGTGCAATCACAAACCAGCGTCGAAGCCTGTATCACTGGTTCACTGTCACTCGCATGCGGCCCCGTGCGGTGTTCAAGATGAACTGGCCGCATTATCTTGATAATGCAAACAAGATACCAAGTTATCGCCAACAACCAAGCCGGTGCTTTCTCCATCTCGCAGGGAATGAGCTATCAGATGGTAATTTTACTCGGAACTCCCTGTGGACTATCTAGAATGAGAGACATCGCTTCCCAAACTCGCCATCTACCCACGCCGCACGCTGTTGCGACGTAACCGAGGGGCAAACATCAGACTTGGCCAGTCGAGTAGTCTCCCAACTTTGCTTTGCCAACTTAGCAAAGTACCTGGTACCTTTGAAAAGATCTGAGGGCCTGTCCACAGCGGCCACCGAGCCTGCAGCAGACGGACCAGTTGTCTATCGCATATACGACCACTAGCCCTCACCCACCCACGTGTCACGTTCGAGCAGCGCGGTAGAATCAATCATATTATATGGCGGATGAATTGTGGTCATAAGCATGTGTGGTAGATATCTTGTTAACGTAAAGAAAGAACAGGTCCCTCAATGATACAGTCATTCCACTTCCCCCAATGTCATCCTCCTCTTTCTCTTTCGAAGCCAGCCAACGCCGGCTTTTATTCGCCTCCTCCCCCCCTAATCTTGGTATCAAAACATAAGACAAAACAAAAGGCTTTCTCTCGTTGCCCCTCCCCCATGAGTCTATCATAACACGCCTCCCATTCTCGACCAGTAATGGTATCTATAAAAAGGACCTGCAACCCTTCCCCCTTTCTTCCAACGTAATGCAATGACTGTAATGAAAAATGTGTGTGTACTGTATGTATACCCTGTTCTCTGCCAACCTTCTTACTGAATTTTGATAGCCTCAAACAGTGTAAGGCTGAGAGCTGTATCGTTCTCACCAACATTGGGAGTTGGTTCGCTAAGCATCTCCCACTTGCGGTAGACGAAAGGCGTGAGTTTATCGGTGCCTTGCATCGAGATTGGGATTTTCTGTCTCGGCGGCCCGATTGGTTGTGTTGCCGGCTGCTGTCGGTGTGCGAGCACGAACTGCTCTGTCTGCGGAGGCATGTGGCTGAAGAGGTACTGGAGGCGGGCGTCCGAAGACGCTGGGTTTTGCATGGTGCCACCTGTGAGAAGAATACGCACGCACTGCAGGCGTGAGTCCTCTGGCAAGGTGTCGATCAGCAGCAGGGCCAGATCGAACACCTGCTGGCTCAAGTTGCGGCCGGTCTGCGGGTCTTGGAGCGCTAGGCTGTCGAGCTCGAGAGTGAGGCCAGACAAGATAACCAGGATTCTTGCCCGGATCTCAAAAGCCGCTGCGTTGACCGGAGGCTTCATGTTGTTGGCGGCCTGGGCCTGAGCTGGGGCGGACACGGGTTCGTTGGCGGTTGTGTGGAGCGTGATAAATCTCAACAATGCCGGTAGCCAGTACCGGAGTATTGACGCCCGGAGCTCCCTCTTGTCATCGTCACCGGCCGCCAAGATTTCCCAGAGCTCCGCCAACTTCTCAACCATACCCGAAGTGAGCTGAGAGGTCCGGACCGCCGGGCGTCCTCGAAGGATGGCCTCGACAACCGACAGCAAGCTCCCTGCCAACTGGACGCTTTCGGTACAAAGAGGATCCGAGGCAGGGGGGTTCTTTTGCGACGGAAACAGGCCCAGAAATCGCAGGTGGGCTTGCTTCTTCAGGTGTTCCGTGATCTCCTCACTCAAATAGGGCAACATGCTGGTCCACATGACGTTGTTGGCTGACACCGCGCGATCCATTGCCCGGGAGAACATGTCGAACTGCGTTAGGGCCTGCTCGCCTCCTCCCGGGCTTGTTGTGCTGTCAGCCGCAAGGCCGATTGACAACTTGAGCTGGCAGAAGGGGAGAGTGAACTCGTTGGCTAGTTCCAGGACAGTTTCAAATGTGAGCGGCGACTCATCGCTGGCGTCGGGCAACAGCAGCTTGGAGGTAATCTGTGCAAACAAATTCGTCAATGCCGGCTCCGGCGTCTTGGTGCCTAGCGCCTGAACGACCGAGGGGGGGTCCCGCAGCACCAGAAACTTGAGCAGCTCCAAGACGGAGTTTGTGAAGCTTGGGTTCGCCAGGGGCAGCGGCGCTGGATCGGCGACTCCCTGAAGCCTCGAGTACTCGACCAGGGCGTTCCTGACGAGAAGCACCATGTCCTTGTGGTTTTGACGCGGCGCCACTTGTTGCTGAATGTAGAATCGGTACGCCTCTTCTGGGGTCAACGCAGTCTTGGCTGTGAGAGGCATTGTCGTGAGGTGGAGAACCTCTTGCATGTAGGTCGTAGTACTGTTAGTTGGCCCGGATGCGTTGAGCGCAATCCTGCCGGCGTCGATCGATGTCGTGGTGAGAACGATTGGCAGGGTCAGGCAACCCATACTGATCAGTAGCGGATAAATATCCACCAGGGCGGGACGGGCCTTCAGCGCGCTGATGTGGTGAACCCAGTCAGTCATACGCACATCAAAATGTTGGGTGTCGAAAATCCGCAATCTCCCGAGGAGTGCACTGTAGGCACGCTGCCGATCCGGCGAATTGGACCAGCAGGACTCTAACCGGCCCACAACTGTCTGGAAAAGCCGATCCATCGTCGGCCGATCCACGCTCGTCCCGCTCGTTAGGAGCTTCTCGATCTCTTCGTGGAGCTCGCCCTCCGCGTCCTGCAGCTGGGCCGCCATGTTGTCGGACACTGGCGAACAGGCGTCGATTGGGTTGTTGCGGTCGCACTGGTGGAGCTGTTGGCGGAGGTAGCTGGCCGTGTTCGTAAACCCAGGTAGCCGAGTCGCTAGATTCGCAAGAGATGCCAAGAGAGGTCGCGCAACAGGACCTTGTTCCTCGCTAACGGCCTTCAGCCTTTCCATCAACAAATCAAACAGTTCCTTGGCCCCACCCAGCGCGGCGAAGATCGGCAGGTGAACGTTGAGAGTATCGGCGCAAGAGGCGAGAATCTCAGGGTTCGAGGCTCGCACTACTAGCTTGACGATCTCAGCAAGGGCAGAAAAGTCGGCCGCTGCTTCGAGAACGGCCCGGGCAAGGTTGAACATGGCCGGGGAGACCTGCGGTCCGTTCTTCGTCATAATAATCCCGGTCGTGAAAATCTGAAGGAGTCTGGCTCCAACCTCGGTTTGAAGGGCTCGGCTGCTGTTTGCAATCAGCCTGCAAAGCTTACCCACAGGTACTGGTTTCCGTTGAAGCATCGGATCTCCTGGCGGGAGAGGCAGTCCCAGGGCGTGCTCGATGCACTTGAGCGCCGTGTTGATGTCCTCTGCCTCGTCATTGACGTCGTAACTCGCACGCCGGAGAAGACTTGCTCTGGTTGTTCGGGAAGTCGAGTTCAGGGCATGAAGGGGAAGATCCACCAGCAACCTCGTCGCGCAGGAGCCGTCGGCTTCGGTGTCGGCCGGCTTCCGCAGGCCGCCCCTAGCAATGAGCCAGAAAATGTACCCCTGAAGTTGAAAATCGCCCGTGCGGACGATTTCCGACATGAGTCTGTGAAAGACTCGTTTCGAGTTCATCTCCGTTGGCGGATTGCTGCTGAGATACTCGAGAACGGCCGTCGTCACGTCGACTCCGGCTGCTACCCAAGCCCGGAGGAGTCCGGCTGTGATGTATACCTTTGCGGCCCCTGGCCGGTGCGGCGAGGTACACCACTCCAACAGTGTTCGTACAATCATGCCCTTGTCCTCGCTTACGGCCCAGCACTGCGCAGCCAGATCGGGGTTGTATAGGGATGTGAACGTGGCGTCAAGATGCTTGACAAGTATTTGGCGGTTAGCCGGTTGGGAATTACTAGCCGACGCAACAAGCTGTTCGTTCCTGATGTTGATCGTTTTGAATGCGGTCTGGGCAAACTCGTGGTCGGTCGGGATGGATGCAAGCAAGGCGTCTCTATACTTGAACCACGTTGCAGGAGACACGAAGTTGTCGGGATGCGCCGACAATAGGGGGGTAAGCAAGGTGGTTAACCTTGCCGAGAGCTGGGCAAGGATGTCGCGATCAGGGTCGTTGTGGATCTGGAATTGTAAGTTGGGGAATAAAAAGGGACGCAAGCAAACCATACCGTATGAAGATGGCCGAGCAGCGCATTCACCAATCGCCGGCCATATTTCCTCAACCGAAGCAAGTCCTTCCAGTAGATCTGTGTGACCAGTATCCACATCGGCAGCTTCGACTGGGTGGAGTTTTCGAGCCCGGAGACAAGCCAGTCCATGTAGTGGTCGCGGTCGAGTAGTTGTTCGGCATAGAGGTGCGTCGCCAGTCGGATACTGTCGCAAGGTTAGTTACTGAAGCGGGGGTTTCTTCTGACCACAGGAACCTACGCGTATTGGACCTTGGCTTTCCAGTCATTGTCGCCAAAGGCCGTTGATACACCCTCCACAAACTGCTCGACGAAAACAGTCCAATCTCTCAACCATTTCGCCTCGCCGCCGAGTACAAACGGGCCCGGACCGTTCCCTTTTCTCTTGAAAGCGCGAATCTCGTTGGCGCCGACACACTTGACCAGCCACACGGCTCTTTCCGTCGGAACGTTCTTGTTAAGACAGTGATCCAGCAGCACCTTGCCCCTGATACCGTGGGGAATGGTTCGGCTCAGTCGGCGCAAGGATATCGACGGGTTTGCCAAGTCCCTGAGCCACATTTCTCGTTTGGTGTCGGTAAGGGT
Organism: Colletotrichum cereale; assembly: GCA_034509685.1. Taxonomy (NCBI): domain Eukaryota; kingdom Fungi; phylum Ascomycota; class Sordariomycetes; order Glomerellales; family Glomerellaceae; genus Colletotrichum; species Colletotrichum cereale. The sequence goes on along the minus strand of JASUDE010000303.1, from coordinate 23,523 downwards.
GACGCGCGGTGGTGGTTTAAAGGTCGAGGGCGACAAGATCTGGCCGTTGAGTTTCCTCTGGTTCAAGACGCCGGCGAAGATGCTGGACAGCAGGTTAAGCCCGCTTTTGTGCTTCAAGGCAGGAAAGAGTACGGCTTTGGCGGACGAGGTTTCTGACGCGGACGAGGCCGGAGGCTTGTCATAGTAGCCAGTCTTGATTACGGTTTCCGAGTATTGGTCTTCGGGGTGGTTTCCGTTCCACGGAAAGAAATCGGCGTATCCGATTTCCGACGTATCGCGTGTACCAGCGCCAGAACCTCCAAAGCCTGGTTTAGTCGTCGCGTCGCTCCGTTGCTTGTTAAAGGGCGCATATCGAGGAGCGGCTGCAGGGGTTTCAAAGTGCCACGGTTTCGGGCGGCCATCTTTCTTGATTGCGACAGTGGGCGCGGGGGAGTCTTTGACGGCGGCGGGGACGACAAATCGTGGACGACGTTTCGGCATGGGCATCGGCGGGTTATCTGCGTCGATAGGCTGGCCCTTGGCAGAGGAAGGCGAGCCCATGCCAGCGAGATTGGACGGATGGTCGTTCTTGGGCATGAGGCGGGAGGGCGTGAGAGTATTGGGGGAGTCGGTGACTGGGTGGTGGGCTAGCATGGCGTCGTTAGACAACTCGAGCTTAAGGCGAGAGCCTCCCCTCCGCGGTAGGGAGCCATATCTGTTCTGGGCGACGGCAGCGTCGTTGGCATCGCCCGTTAGGTCGATGAGGTTTTCCTTGCGGACGGGTGACTGAGGTAGGTACTGTGCGGAAAGAGTGCGTTGATGAGTTGGCCGTTGAACCGACAAGCCCGAGCTGCTCACAGTTCGCTGCTGGGGCGGTCGCGGCTGGACGCCCATTGGGGTCCGAGAGGTCATCGCAGGCGGAAGTTCCGAGGCGACATTGCTGGGTTCTCAAGGGGTGTTGCGGTGCAGTTGGCGATCGAGCGTGAAAGGGGCAGGAGAAGTCGAGGGGGGGCGGGGTGGACTGCGATGCCGTGATGCCAGCGAGTTTGACGACGCTTGGGGGGGTTTGGGAACGGGAGGTTAGAGATGGAAGGGGGGAATAACCGATGGATGGATGGATTGATGTCGGGGATCTGACAGCGTCAGCCGCGCTATCTGTGCAGTGGTCGGGTGGAGGCAGGTGCGGTTTGCGGTTCAGAAGGGGTCGGTAGTGGTACAGGGGCCCTAGGGTAGGTACTTTTGCCTCAGGTAGGTAAGGTAGGTAGTTGAAGGTAGGTGGTGACTAAGGTACCCTACCCTACCCAGTAACACTCAGCAAGGTTGCAAGAGTGCGCGCGCGGGTAATATTTGGCACCGTCGTCGGATACAGAGACGGCGGGGGGG
>JASUDE010000303.1:5204-22151 GCA_034509685.1 Colletotrichum cereale | reverse complement strand
CGCGGGCGGGGGGGGGGGGGCGCGCGGTGTACACGTATCTCCGAAGGTTCCCGCGCCTGCCAGGTTCGTTGATGTCAGATGACTCGCGACGGCCCGCCTGAAAACTTGTTACAGCGTTTAAAAATGCAAGACAAGTATCCGGTCGTTTGATAGCTCGTTGATGCAGGCGATTTTTGGATGCCCGGGGAGATAACGAGGCGGATTTTGCGACAATGATGCCAGGCGAAGAATCGGGTCGTACAGGCAGATTAGAAGGGAAGAGATGGGAGAGAAAAGTCGTAGTATGCAATCCAGAGATAGAGTCTCAAAGAGGTTGGTTGATGAGAGTGAGAGTGAGGATATATCCGCAGATGGAGGAGATGGAGAGAGAGAGAGAGAGACACACACACACGCACAGGGTGCAGACAGTGTCAGCGCAGCAAGTGGGGTATCGAGAGGACCAGAGGCGACGGCGGAGGGTAAGCGTGCCTTGGCTTGGCTCAGTTCAGCCCAGCAGGAGATCAACCTGAATCCAGGCAAGGCATGGGGAATGGAGAATGGTACGGGTAATAGAAATGGGAAAGGGAAAGCCAAAGCCCGTGGGAGGGCGGCCGGAGAAGGGTGAGGTGCGTGAGGTGGTGGTGGTGTGGGGAGTGAGTCTGTGGTGCGGGGGGGTGTGGGAATCGTGATTCGACCGAGTGCGAGTCTGAGGGAACAGCAGCTAATACCTACCACATACTGGGACGGTGTACGGTTCGGTGTTGGCAGTGTAACTACCCTGGGTAGGTAGATGGGCTTGGGAATTTCGCCGAGGCGGACGAATTCACGGACTCATCCAGCTCGGTATAGCTGGTTTGGCTGCCTCCCTAGCTAGATACTCGGGTTGAGATGGACGCAGGGACTCTTCGTTTCCCCGTCCTGGATCGACCATTCTTGTCTCTTGTCTCTCCGTATCCAGCTCGATGAGGCAATTGCTCACGCCCAAATCGACTAGGCAAACGAAAATGACCGGTTGCACGCTTCGACACAATCCAGACCACAACCGCCCGTCAAACATGACTACTATATATAAAGTAAGGTATCCAGCAAGGGAGCGACGAGCACGAGCCGAGTGTTCCTTTGAATATCGCGACAACTTCCTACGTGCCAAGGTAACGGCAAGGCGTGAAGATGGATATACTTGACAATGTTTCGAAGAGACCGGGGGGAAGGGGGTTAATCAGAACAGACAGGCAATAAGGTATTCGTACGGATGGACAACAAAGTAAAAAAACGTGCTGAGACAGGCTAGATAAGAATCGGGGATGGAGATCGCAAGTCCGTGAACAAATTGTCAGCGTCCCTGGTAGGGGGAGGCAAAGAGTATGCGCCAAGCCTGAACGGGGCAGGGGCTGCTTTCTCAACCAACTGGGGAGAACCAGACACACACACCACCTACTATGGAAGTCTCTCTCATTGGTTTGCTCGGCCAATGTCGCACATCTGATTCGCCCATACCTCAAGGTCTCCTCGTCTCGTTTCTTTTTGCAGTTCCGAGCCAAACATGGCCGGCAGGAGCCTCCCAGCGGCAGAGAAAGGCTAAACCGCGAAACCACGCAGCCAAACGTATTCTTTACCTTATATAGTATATTCATTTACCCAAACTTTGAGCGAGTTGACTGACCCGGAGCCTTCTTGTCCAACACATCCGCTGACAGTCAGACAGACAACCAGCAATGGCAACATTCTAAAACAGGTGTAGGCCGGGTGACGGTCCGTTGACATGGACCAGCCCCGTCTGCTTGCTAACATACTGTGTACGTAGTAGGAGTTGTGGTGCAGCATACTGTACACACGTAGTAGGTAGGAGTATTCGTACTCAAAACCGCCGGGGCCTTCTTCGAAAACGGCGTAAAGCTGCAGTCTACAGAGTCAGAGTACCCGACCAGGAAGAGGACCCCTCTCCCCTTCTAGAGTCTCGTTCTCGGCAAACTGTACCGCTGAGGTGGGAGACCACTGACAGGCATCACGCATCACGCATCACGCATCACGCACCACGCATCACGTACCACGCGTCCCCGGCGGAAGGCGGAGAGGGGAAGCCGGAACAGGCTGTCGGTGTGCTACTGCATCTGCTGCTTGGTCTAGTGCTGCTCCCAGAAAACTCCTTGCTCTCAAGCAAAGAAAGAAGAAAAGAAAGCAGGACCAAGCCAGCCAGCCAGCCAGCCATCTGCTCCCATCGCCCCAGCCTGGCCGCCCTTCCTCCTTCCCATCTCCAACTACTAGGTACCTAGGCAGTGTACCTATGTACAGATACGTACCCAGGGCTGCTGGGCTCTTGGCCCGTCCAATCGTCGCCGGCCCACACCCCTTTAGCTCCCACCTGCATCGTAACTGCCACTTTCGGATCTCTGCGCCTTCCCGAAAGAAGCGCCACGGCCGCCGCCTCATCGCCGTCCATATCGACGCTTTCCGTTTCCCGTTTCCCGCTTCTCGCTCCAAGCCTCTTGTGCCTTCTTGTCTTTCTTGTCTTCCATCCGGTTTGCCTCCCTACGACACACCCATCTCCCCCCCTCTTACACACCTCGCGTGTTTTAAATCGTCTCCGTCCCATCAGCCCGTTCCTCCCGAGTAGGCGGATAGATGCAGGATGAAGACGGCACCGTGTCCGAACGGTAGACCACGCACACCCGTTGGCCAACAGAGAAGACCGGCCTCGCGTTTCCCGCGTTTCGTCCAGACTTTCCACAGGTGATCAAAGCCAGCTCGTTCGCTTTTTCGGTTTTTCATTCCCTCCCTTCTTCATTTTTTGCCCCCTTCTCTACGCATTGAAATTCCTAAACGGTTCGACGAATAGATTGCTGAGTATTATATCGCACCTGGCTTACACCTCGCGATGCCCACCCGGTTCAGTCAATCCCGACCCTCCTCGCTTCTCCAAATTCGGGAAAGTATGTCCAACTCTGGCGAGCCAAAAACGTACCGCCATGGCTTCCTCAGTCCTGGAAAGCCTCCTCCCTCCTCCCCTCCTTGTCTCTCGATGACTGAATCGCAGCCCATGTGTGTCACGCAATTTGCCGTCATACTGCATGTAGTCCCACCGCCAATCAGTGCAACAAGATTGATATGTAGTCTGACGAAAGTTGCCGCCGAGCCTTTCGCCGGAAACGCATCAGGAACGTTCCACGGCGATATGACAGCCCATCGGCGACCCTCTCCCCCCAACTGACACGGATAGCCTCTCGTGCTGCCTGTCGCCCACCCAAGACATTCGCCGCTGAGGCGCCTTGCTGCGCCTGACTTTGAGTTGGGCGCTGCTCTGCTGGTGCCCCAGGCGGTCAGTACACTGCTACGTACACTGCTACGTATACCGTGGGCTCGTTCGGTTGAGGCCCGGTTGGCTGGACATACTATGTACACTCCGTACACTACCAACTACCTACCTCGGAGTTGCACGACACGTAGGACGACCACACCGCATCTCCAGGCCTGCTGCTGCATCCCCATCCCCCCGACAAATGCCCGGCTTCAGGGCCCTGCTCCGACGCAGGCACGCCTTGGGTTTTCCAGTGTGGGGGAGATGGCTGTACACCACACATGTAGGGTTGCTGTGCCTGCAGAAACGGCCGGGCCGGCTTGTCCTCGCGGCCGCAGTTGTGGCGGCCTGCACGGCGACGAGACTTTCCGCGACCATCTACTATGTAGATGATGGAACATGGCAAGGGGCAGGGAGTATCGCGCCAAACGCTCCAGCGATTGGGGACCGAGAACGGCTGCCACAGAGGTGACGCCGGACCGAGCAGCAATCTGCCGACAGCTTACTCTTCTCAAACTTCCTCAGTCCTCACTATCCACTGCGTATGTTGTCCATGCCAGTAAAGTCAGGTCCCACCGTTCCCCCTCCTCCCGCTGGCCGCCATCTACCGAGAGCTCCCACCCGCCTTCCCCGGCGGCCAAGTACCCTGGAGATGAACACGAGTTACCCTGGAAAAGAAAACCAAGTACCCTGAAGATGTGGCTGCCCCGCAGAACCGGCTCTCTGAGTTGTCCGGAGGTTTTAGACATCTGAAAAGGGGGGGTCCTCCACCAAACCCCCTTCTCTCTCTATCGTACAATTGATCTGTTCTTCGTCTGCCTTTTGGCGATATCCTGCATCTCCGACTAGTTGAATAGGTGCGGTTGTGCATCGAACCTTGAAATCGCCCGATTACTCATTGAGCATGGCGAAACTCTCCAGCCTGGACGAACGCCATGGCTAGGGGGACCCCGTCCGGGGGCCTCTCCCTCACCCCTCCGCACTGGGCAACCGGCGGTCCTGTTTTGTCTACATAGTACTCGTCGGAACCTGCGTCTCTCGAAAGGTGAGCGACCCAAGCAGCTGTGCACGCTAGGTACTGTGTAATGAGCGCGAGCGTGAGCACATGAGCGTACTGTAAGCCTACGGTCCGTAGGTAGTAGGTAGGTAGGCATATGGGCAAACTTGTCAGATTGGATCGGTTCGTGGGGCGGTTCGGAAGGGCCGCTCGACGGCTCCCGGGGACTTGCACACACCCCGAGCGTGTCCGCATCATGGGAGGGAACGCACACAGATACGCAGTTTCTTCGGGTTGAGTCCAGTGGCAGCGGGGCATCGGCGCCGAACTCCCCTCCCCCGGCTCCAACTCCTGTGGCGGCCTCAGATCCCAGGCCCCCACTTTTGTAATTGCGCCGTCACTGGGGGGGGAGCTTCGTTCGCGTTGCGCAACTAGATCGTCGAGATCCAATCGCGCAACGTCCGTACCTTTCAGTTGACAGCTCGCGTCGATTCCACCTCACCTCGCAAGCCCACCACCACCACATCATCATCAACCCTCACAATGGCGTCTAAGCGGGATATGCGCCGGTCGGACCTGAGTATGCTGCGATCCATCCCCCAACTCGCCACAGCAACCTACTAACTGAGCAACCCCTCTCGCAGTCGTCCCCTACCAGGAGCCCAGGGCCAAGGGCGACAGCACCGAGCTGTCCTCGACGCTTTCCTCCACCCTGCCGATGGCAGCCATGCTCACGCGCAACAAGTTCATCGGATGGTACGCCCCTCCACCACACACAAAAACCATGCCCCTTTGAGTCGATAACTCCGTTGCTCCTGCCGCGGATTGCGGCGAGCTGCAGCACGGCACGACGGGCCCCTGAACCGGAATCGCTCACTAACGGGACCGACGCAGGGCTTCCGTTGTCTTCAGCGTCCAGACCTGGCTCGGCGAGAGCGAGGAGACCAAGAAGAGCTCCTCGACCCCGGGCTACTTCTCCGTCGGCATGTCCCGTACGTCCCGCCTCACGTGTCGCGATGCATCTTTTCGGATAGACGACTGACAAGAGACACACAGTCATGGCCCTTGCCGTCACCTACTTGCCCCTTTTCCTGCCGCCCCCCGTCCCGAAAGGTGCCGCGACCGGCACTGGCCCTGCTGCCCCCGTTCCTCCCGCGTAGACGTGAAACCTCGGCGGAGAGAGAGAGAGAGAGAGAGAGAGAGAGAGAGAGAGAGAGAGAGAGAGAGAGAGCCGGACGAGGCTGTGATAAGGACAGTAATACAGAGGTCACACGACCCTGCGAAGACCGAAGACAAAACGAGGCACCGTTGTAAGAGCGTCTCAAGCGATTGACGAGTCGATGATAGCGTTTGGGGGGCGCATCCGCCATGCTGGACGGGGGGATAAATGGGTGGAGCGGGTGGTTAACAGCCAGCTGGTGGGAATTTGTAGTATAATACCTCGGAACCTAAAAAGCCATGCGGGGTGGAATTGCATGCGGTTGATACTCATATCTGTAATAGCATCAAGTACACCATTCCCCCCCTGCCTCTTATCAAAATGTCTCGAAGCACGCAGTGAGCGATAGACCGCCGCTCTCAGTGGCGCAGGACGCAGGAGAGCGTAGTCTGCAAGGAATGGTGTCTGATGTCGTAATCTGAACCGGCCAATGAAGCGGCTTCCTGTTCCGAGGGGGGCTTTGCCAACCACGACTCACGGCCGCAACTTGCAATCGATCAGTGGGACTCAAAGCGCATATCAGCGGTGCGTTACTGAACACGAGCTGCTAGGTCTCTTACTTTGTGTGGCTTTTGCGAACGTCCTTACATAATTCATCAGCCTGTAAAAGGCGGAACGGAACACCGGAGCTTGGGAGATAGATGGATTCGATCATGATGGACGAGGCCTCGGTCATCGCCAGGTTCGATAAGCTCGTCGGCGACGGCGTGGTGATGTACGCGGAGGACATGGAAAAGGTCTACTATGAGGACCGCGGCTTCAAGGTAAACCTCATCCCCCCACCCCCATCCTCCCTCCCTCTGCCTGGCTCTCAGAGTTAGCTGCGGCCCTTTCCATGGTGCCACATGTGTGTGATGCGGAAGAAGCTACAAAGTCACACGTTCTGGGCTGACAGGCTCGCCAGTTCGAGTTCCGCATCACGTCAGCCCTGAGGAGCAAGCCCCTCGCCGTGGGGGACAACGCGGAGTTGGACAACGCGAACGGCGAAGCCGACGGGGGCGCCCGCCACGCGTCCGAAACCAAGAAGTCCAGCACCTACAACCGCGGCGGCGGCAGCGGCAGCAGCAGCGACGGAACGCCGCGCGGGGTCGAACTCGACGCGGACGGCTGCGTGCCCGGGGGCGATATCAGCATCGCGGGGTACGAGGTCAGCCGCGTGGGCGGCGCGCACGTCCTCACGTTCAACAAGTTCGCCGCGTACCGGCCGCACCTGATGCTCGTGACGGCCGACGGGCGGCGGCGGCAGTTCGAGCGGCTGGACGGCGCGGACCTGGGGGCCGCGCGGGAGGTCCTGGCGGGGCTGCGTCGCGGAGGCGGAGGCGGCCAGGAGTATCTGGTCATCTTCAACTGCGGCAAGGAGGGCGGGTGCAGCCGGCTCCACAAGCACATGCAGGTGATCCCCGCGCCCGACGCCATGCCGCAGTGGCCCGATGAGGTCGGGCCGGAGGGGGCCGGAGGGGGACCGGAGCCGCCGTTTCGGTACTTCGTGCACCGGTTCGCGGAATCTCTGGACGAGGCCGGGGAGCTGCCGTCCGCGGACGAGCTGGTCGGAGCCTACCGGCGGATGCTCCAGCAGGCGGCGGCGCTGGTTCCCGGGCGGGAGGGAGTCGTGAAGGAAAACGGGGACGGGGACGGCAGAGAGGTGGCGGTGCCGCACAACGTCATGCTGGGCGGGAGGTGGATGGTGGTCATCCCCAGGGTGACGGACGGGGTCGACGGCGCGGGCGTGAACGCGGCGGGAATGCTGGGCGTCGTTTGGGCCGCGGGGCCGGAGACGGTCGATAAGTGGAAGAGGTTGGGGCCGAGGCGGGTGCTGGAGGAGGTTGGCGTGAGGGCTTGAGGGAGAGGTGGGAGCTGCGGTCGGCTCTCGCGATGAGTTGGTATATAAAGGGGTGGGGTTGCATAGCAGAGAAGTGAAAGCGTGGTGCCAGAAGATAATAGGAAGAACGTTGGCGAGGTTTGCTACAGAGCTATAGAAACGGTTCGCATAGTTCTAGAATAGAGCCTAACAGTTCGGAAGACAGTTAGACACGAATATATAAGGGTGGAAGGGACAATATGTTAATGCTGAATGTATGTGGCGAAACGCGTGTTCATTTTCGGGTAAACAGTTGGTCTCTTCATCCTGCTCAGACCTGTCAAGATGGATGGTATTCTTTTGAATCATTTTGCTTTGGAAAGCCACCTGAGGGCAAGAATGTATTTGTGCTATTAGCGAAAAGCTTTCCGCATCTCTGCTTACATATAGCTCAACCCGTACCGAGAATCGAACTCCCACCCTGTCATAGAAGAACAGCATCTCCTATACAACTACTCAGGGGAGGGGGGCATCCAACGGCCAACATATATTTATATTGGAAAGCGAAAGAAGTCAAGAGTTGGTAAACTTAGGACATAAGGCCCTTTTCAGTCCTTGATGGTGTTAGAGTGGGCTTCTTGTCGGCATCTTTCTCTGGACGCCTTCGCTTTTCAAACTGTGTTGCATCAAGGAACTGGGCAATGGGTGACGAACCTAGGAATAGCAACTCGATACAGACTTCTAACCTTGACCATGGGCTTGACAGCACAGGCCAGGCAGACAAAAGGCTAACCACCCGCGATCAGTCGAGCAACCAAGGTGTTTAGCCGGGTACGTCTGATATCAGATGATCCAAGTGCCCCCTTGCTCCTTCATACCAACAGCACCAATGGCCCAGAAGAAACCCTGATATTGGAAGGTAATTGAGTTTCCAGAATTTAATGACTGATGTGCGCCGAGCCTCCTCACTGCATGGTTCCGTAGCCAGTATTCTGCTTTGCCTCCTCGAGACCCTCCATGTCACTCTAATAATCGTTGGCGGTGAACCCGAACAGATGATGGCCTGTCTCAAGGACATCAATCTCATCCCCAACCCCGACGTACAGCCTCCGCCCCTGCCTCTCGGCCTCTTTCAAGCCCTGGTCCTTCGGGCACGCAACGCATCCCAATGTACCCCAGTGCCTTCGGGTTCCCCGTCTCCGGGGTGCGATGCCCCATCAGCGTCGTGCTCGGCTGCGGCCTGCCCTGCTTCTTTTCCGCAGACGGCGCGTCCGCGCCGAAGCCCTCCTGAAACAGACGTCAACACGATTCCGGGATTCAACTTCGATGGGCCAGAGAGGAAGCTTTACTTCGTGCCGTCGCCGGGATCTCAAACCACGTCCGAATACCAGAGGACACGTTGCGGATGGAAGTCTAAACAACCTTTCGACCCCTCCCGCGCTGTACTAATTGGATGTCTGATTGCCGATGAGGGACACAATTTGTGAGCCGCAGCCGAGGCCGGAGCCGAAGCCGATAAGCAAGTCTAGGAGGCGTGGAAGTGCCTTTGTCGGGTGGGAAAATGTGAAGAGAGATGTTCAATCATTGGCTGCATCGATGTCTTCTTTCGTGAAAGGTTTCGTGAAAGGAACAGTCAACTAGTATGTCCCAGAGAATGCTTTCCACTCTATCGATGAACACACGGGCTGCCCACATGACAGTGGCAGGGCGGGCTTGACATGGACGGACAAATGCTACCACAAGAAGCGGGACTAGAAAGTCGTGTGTGTCATTGATTCGCCAGGGCGGTTGAGTGTTAACTCAATAGAGTGTTTCTATACTGAAAGCTTAGCGGCAGAATGGCTATAAGCGAAGGGCGAAACAGAAGCTGGCATACTCATGTAGAGACTAACTTTAGGTTGTAACGTTTAAGACGCACGACCACACGCCGATCGATACACCTTCATTCTTTTGATACTGAGCCGCATTCTGTCCCGGTAATGGCTATACACTACATTGCAAGAAGTCATGGCTCTACGACCACCATCCTCCGAGCTGGACCAGAAGATCCATCCCGGGCTGCAAGATACCATCCGGGACAACCCCAACGATTGCAACAATGCAAAAGAAGGAGCAGGCCTCGACTCGAAGACTGACGTACCGTTTCTGGACCCCGGAGATGGTTACCCAGAGGGCGGTCTGCGAGCTTGGTCGGTGGTGCTGGGCTCGTGGTTCGCCTCATGCTCGGCTTTTGGCATCTCGAACAGTATCGCAACTCTCCACGCCTACATCAGCTCCCACCAACTGGCCGGCTACAGCGAAGACCAGGTCGGCTGGGTGTTTTCGACGTACGTGTTTCTCAGCTTCTTCTGCGGGATTTACGTCGGGCCCATCTTTGACAAGTACGGCCCGAGATGGTTGCTCTTGTCCGGCAGTATATGTGTCGCCACGGCCCAGATGCTGCTGAGCATCTCTACGCGTTGGTTTTTTCCCCTTCCACCCATCTCTGAAGATCTCCAGCAGAATTACAAAACATCCTGACCTTGTTTTCTCTAGACTTTTGGCACTTCATGTTGGCTTTCGGGATCCTCAACGGCGTCGGTGTCTCCATGCTACTCACGCCATCCTTCGCCGCTGTTGGACATTGGTTCTACCACCGCCGAGGTCTCGCCATGGGGATCGCCTCCACGGGGGGCTGCTTCGGCGGCATAATCTACCCCATGCTTCTCCGGTCCATGTTCGAGCGCGCGGGGTGGACCTGGGCGATCCGCACCGTCGGGTTCATCGTCCTCGTCTTCTGCGGCGCCGCGACCCTGCTGATCGACCGGCGGCTGCCCCCCGCGCCGGACGCCTCACCGCACCCCAACGTCCGGATCCTGCGAGAGCCCGCGTTCGCGCTGACGACGCTCGGCATCTTCCTCCTGGAATGGTCGCTCTTCGTACCCGTCACCTACATCTCGAGCTACGCCATCCACGAGGGCTTCAGCCTCGACTTCGCCTACCAGATCCCCACGATACTCAACGCCGGCAGCGTCGCGGGGCGGATCCTGGCCGGCTGGTTCGGCGACTTTGCCGGCCCGTTCAACTCCAACATCCTGGCCGTCGGCCTGAGCATCGTCGCCTGCCTGGCCGTGTGGCTGCCGGCGGGGTCTTCCATGGCAGGCACCGTGGTCTTCCTCGTCCTGTTCGGCTTCGCCAGCGGCAACAACGTCAGCGTCAGCCCCGTGTGCATCGGGAGGCTCTGCAAGACGGAGAACTACGGGCGGTACTACGCCACGGCGTACACTGCGGCTTCCTTCGCCTGCCTGTTCGACGTCCCTGTGGCGGGGGAGATAATCGCGGCACAGAAGGGGGATTACTGGGGTTTGATACTGTCCACGGGCCTCGTCTACGCGCTTTCTCTCATGGCGTTCATGGCAGCGAAGGTGATAAAGGTGGGGTGGAAGATCTTTGCCATATTTTAACTTGTACGATGGGGAGGTGAGCCACGCGTTCTACAAGGGAACTCACGTATTGGAACAACAGCGGGCTGGAACTCCAAGGTGTAAGCCGTGATATCGACATAAACACCTAATAGTCTTTCTCTGTTTACAAGAACAAGAACTGCGATGAACGCTCATTGGCGCTGTAATTCTCAATTCGAAGCTGAATACCAAGGGTGGCTGTGTGAGTCTTTGCAGATTGATAGCCGTTTGACCGGAAAGCAAACCCGCCATTTTGTCCCACTCACAACACCTGACAAAAATAAAAATAAAATAAAAGACCCGGATAATTCTGAATGTCCAACAGAAGACGTCCGTTCGCTTGATGTATTCCTGGAATAGAATAGCTCAAGGTTGCCACGCCGGTCGGGTGTCGGCATCCGATCAACGACTCGGCGGGCATCTCCACAATTCCCGCTTTGCGCACTGCCGGCTGCGTTGCCGGGGCGCGGGGAAGACCCCGCCGTGAGTAAGTGACACACACTGTCATGTCGCCCGTTGACAACACGAGCACCGAGCCTCAACGTTCTCGCTCAACTCACACACCTACCCCAAAACCACGATTTCGCTCCGATACAGAATGAACATCGGCGACATTCCCACCCTGCAAAAAGCAGTCCTGATCGAGAACCCGGGCCCCGAGGCCAGGGTCGTCGTCCGCAATGATGCGCCCATCGGAAGCCCCGGACCGCACGAAGTCCTCGTAGAACTGAGCTGCACCGGTGTCTGGTAAGTCTAGCGCACGCCGCCCACCCCCCTACCCGTAAAGAAATCAAAGACTCAGAGTGTCCTTCCCCCCTCGCCAGTGGATCGGAAGTCCGGGCCCTCCGCGGCTGGGGCGCCTACGACCCGATCGTCGGTCACGAGGGCGTCGGCGTCGTTGTCGGGCTGGGCGAGGACGCCCCCGAGTCTCTCCTGGGCCAGCGAGTCGGGGTGAAGTGGCTGTATAGCGCCTGCGGCGCGTGCTCCGCCTGCGCGCGCGGGTTCCCCAACAACTGCCCGGGGCAGCTGAACACGGGCAAGCACCGACCCGGGACGCTGCAGCGGTACGTCGTCGCCGACGCGCGGTACCTGACCCGGATACCGGCCGGGGTCAGCGACGAGGAGGCCGCGCCGCTGCTCTGCGCGGGCCTCACGATGATGGGCGCCGTCTCGATGCTGGACGGCGAGCTGTCCCGCGGCGACTGGGTCGTCATCCAGGGCGCGGGCGGGGGGCTCGGCCATCTCGGGGTCCAGATCGCCTCCAAGATGAGGGGGCTCCGCGTCATCGCTGTGGACACCGGGCACGGGAAGCGGACATTGGCCGAGGCCTCGGGGGCCGAGGCGTTCGTTGACTACGCGACGGATGATGTGGAGAAGGCGGTGATGGAGTTGACCGGCGAGGGCGCCCACGCCGTGATTGTGGTCCCCGGGTCCGAAGAAGCCTATCGTATCGCGCCCAGGCTCGTGAGGTCCATGGCGACGGTCGTCTGCGTCGGGTTGCCGCACAGCGAGTTCCAGCTCCCGATCTCAGTCGCACAATGCGCCCTCAAAGGTATGTATCCGTGTTGCGCGCGCGCGCGTGTGTCGGCTAGAGGCCTTCGGAAGCTAATGCGGATACACAAGCTTTGACGATAAAAGGTGCCATGGTGGGCACGGAGGAGCAAATGACCGAGTTGCTTCGAGAAGCCGGCAAGGGAACCATCAGAGCGGTTGTAGAGTCGTATGGTTTCGCCAATGTCCCGGATATCATGGCCCGGCTCGCGAGAGAAGAGATATCTGGAAGAGCAATTGTAAGCTGTCGTTTAAAAAAACACGAGACATAGAGTTCAAGATGTATCTTTCATTCTACTTGTCTATCCAAGTTTCCTTCAATACGGCGCCAAGCTGAAACTGGCAAGTCTGCAGGAAAGACCATCTAGGGGAACGGGCTTGGCTTCACAGTCCTAGGGTATAGTGATGTCGAGATGGATTATAGGAGCGGTGTCATGAATGCTCGGAAATTTATAGGCGCTGTGAACTCGTGGGTGCAAAGATGAGTAGTACAAGGGCCACCTGTCTTCAGGCTAGCAGTGTTCCCACTCCTCATGACTATGACCCTGCGTATACAAACTCGTCTTTCGTTCTTGTCGTCGCCTCATCACGCATGGGATACTCATGAAGTGATGGCAGAACAAGACAGGAGCCGTGATGGCAGAGTTGAACCGGAAGACAATAGTCTTGCTCAGGATACTTTCATCCGGTCATCGCCATGGAGGACAAAAGGATTTGACAGCATTTCCTGAAGTCTGGCACTTTGTATTTACCATGGCTTCAGCGTATACCAGGGGGAGACGCATGATGAACATGAAAACAGGGAGGATGGCCGCGGAAACAGGGCGAGATACGAAACAAGCCAAAGTGCTGGAGCTCTCAATCCTCAATGTGTTACCCCGATTCGGCAATCAACTGTCTCATTCCGAGAGACCGGAGCCCGTCAGTGGCACAGCCATCTCGCATTCGCGACCTCGCCACAACAGACACAGTCGAGCTGTGAGACAGCTAAGCCGCTGCCGATCCCGTGGACGGATGGGTTTAGCCTGCGCCCCTGGTTGCACGACACCCAAGCCCCCCCCCCCGCCGTTGCAACGAGCCCCAGTTCGGCGCGTCTACCTAGTCACCGGGACGAGTGGCGGCAGCGGTAACGGCAGCGCCTCCTTTGGCCATGGTTCCAGATGGAGCAAACAAAACCGAGAGCACTCCGTCGTGCCACGTTCAGACGTGCCGTTGGCGCATCCGAGACGGATGACATGGGCAAACGGACCAGATGAGGGTTCTAGAGAGTTCAAGACTATGGCTGCTGTCCGGTTGACAACCTAAGCCTTCGAAGGAGATGGAGACAGACGTCCAAACGTTATTTGGCTTGTCCTCTGCGTCAAGACCATCTCCGACGACCGGCTGCGACCTCGACCTCAAGGAACAAGCCCCAGAGCCACAAGCGAAGCACGACTCGAGTGCGGAAGAGGAGTTGTTTGTGCCTGCGGGAGCTCGAGCCAAGGCCAGGTTCGGGAGCTTAAATTACGCGGCACAAGTCCACCACAGCTGCAGGGGTGCATGGTCCGATCTGTGCAACCTGCCGTTTTCCGGACACAGAGTACTTACGGATACTGTGTGTGAATAAGCTCGAGGATGGGATGTCTGTCGAAACGTTGTCGCCGAGGGTACCATGTCTTGTCATTCGGTGAAGTGGGCAAGCCCCTCTCCTCCCGCAGTTGTCTTGATGAGTAGCAAGGTCTGTCGAGGCCAAGGCAGACATCCAAACGAGGAGGGCCACTGCGACAATACTCCAAAGATGTGTACGGATACAGAGTATCGTATTGCGATATCGGCATGCAAGGACAAGGCTGCTGCGCGTCGTCTCGCTTGACTTCAGCTGGCTGCACGAGGAACCCCAAAACCAAAGTCAGAGAGATACCTACGGAAGCCTTTCCGCAGCACATGCCTGGCGATTCCGCATCAGGGCTGAGGACTAGCGCGCAGAGCAGGGGAATAGGTATGACAATGGCTAGGATGTCCGAATGCGCCGCCGAGTATCCGTAATGAACGAACACACGCACGGTGCGGGTGGAGACGGTATATGAGGCAGGCTTGCCTTTTGGGTGGGCATACGCAGTAATGATTTTCAGCCCCGTTTAGACCCTGCAAAGGGATGCAAGGCATCAGCCCTCGCGCGCGGGTGGAGAAAGAAGCATGGTCTGCAAGACTTTGTCGAATGGAGAGAAGCCGTAAGCGTCATCTGTATGGATAGGTACACGCACACGTACACGTACACGTACACGTGCAAGCCTCCACGGCGGAATGATTACTGCTTGGCTCCTTCGCTGTGCCGAATCAGCAATGGGTGGCAGGCTGGGGCTGGGAAAACCTGCATCTACTGTGCTTTTCCCCACTACTACCGGTAGGTAAGTGCTTACGGATACTGAGTAGTAGATACTCCATCCCAGGGGAGATCTGCGCTTCCCGGACATCTAGGCTGCCGTTGAGGTGGACGGGTATTGCATTTCAACAGGCAAACGACCCAACATGAGCTGATGCCAAGGGTCCCTGGACGGCATCTTGGAATCAATAGCGCAGGCAGACTCGGTGACCCAAACGTCTTATCCACCTTTTTCTTGACGTATTTGTTTCCTTCTTTCATGAGCGTCATGGTGGTGGCTTCAAGCGCTGGCCGACGCCGCCTGCCTGCGCTAGCCAGAGACAGCTCGAGTGGATTACGTAGCCGGGGCGGATGGAGGCTGGGCCAAGCTGCAGCGGCATGCCAGCTTCGCTTGAAGCGAAGTCAATTAATTGCCTTCTTTTTTCGTTTCCGCCTAAATCCCGGCCATGGTTGCAGCCTCCGAGGAGACACCTCGGGAGCTCCATTGCTGGCGTGTTTGCTACTACGACAGGCAGCTAATGGGTGATGGTCAACGTACTGAACCTACGTGTCTTGGATATTCGGCCTAGGTTATGTTGGAATGCCATAGGTAGGTATTACTGCTTAGGTACCTTGGCTGCCAAGCTGCCTAGTGGAAATAGTATGTGTGGCTGTCATTCTGTTTCGAGTAGAAGTGTGTGCCAAGGCCAACCCTCCCAATTCTGACCAGCCTGGCCGTTTGCTCGTGGAGTCGGAGGGGACGAGGTGAAGGCGGGGAAGGGCCTTGCGGTGACCTGCGACTGTTCGAGACCAACCGGGTTAGGAGATGTATTTTGTTTTGTTGGAATAACCTTACTGCGTACGGATAATCTGTTGCACAACACAGCGAACAGCCTTCCATTCCCCATTTGTAGGAAGCGTCGAACAGTAAGCGGACAGGAGGGAGATGGAAAGCGAGCGACGAATGGGGCATGGGGCGGGCGAATGTCGTCGTAATGCTCTTTGCCAAGGCAGCGAGAAAGAAGACGGGCTAGGCATGCCGATAGTGGGCCGGCCCTCGCGTGTGGTCTACCATGCTACCCGCATCTACGGATACTGGCATACTGCGTATGTATCTGGTATTTTGGACGGCGGCAATCGGTTGGTGAGCTGGTGAGTGTCAACGACGGAGGAGGCCACCCGGCCATTCGATGGGACCATCTGAGGGTCTAAAGAGGGGCGAAGGCTGTAAACTGCATTTGCGTTGTAGCTTAGTTATACCTATCAATACTCGACGAACCCAACGCCCAAAGTCCAATGACCGACCTCCCAGGGAGGCTGTGCATGGCCGTTATATCCGTTGCCACGTCGGGCGCGGGCACTGCTTGGGTTAGTGGAAGTTTTCAATCAGTCAAGAGCGCCGCCCGAGTCCGCTTCGTCGACGGCGTCAATATCTTGACGCAAAGAGGCAGGAAACGATGTCATGGTAAGTATCCGTCCGTACAGTCCTAGGAACTGGGAGGTGGAGAGCCGAGATGGAATATCGTGGGGGTTGGCTCCAAAACACAGTGCAAGCTCCAGTGACAGATGGATGCCTACAGCTACCTACCCTGGTTCTACAGGTACGTGGATGCTTTTGCGGGGATGCTGAAAGCGCATGAGGTACGTATCTCTTGACCTCCTTTTCGACACCCGAAAAGGGGATTCCAGCGCTGGGAAAGCTGGGAAAGTGTAGCAGAATGGAACGGCTAGGTGCTGGTAGATATTTTCAGGGACTGGGGGGCTTGTTGCGTTCAAGCCACCCTCCGTCCTACGTCTTGGCCCGTGTCGTCCTGCCTCTTTGTCCAATCAGCAGGCCGACCTCGATCCAGGTCCCCATTGACCCCAAGGAACGGACGAATGACAACGGCGAGTGGCTGGCAGTGGCTGCTGGGGGCGACATGGTAATGCTGGGTTGAAACCCCCTGAAGACAGCTTCCAAAAGGTGCTTCCCTTTCCCTACCTACCTGTGATCCTTCCTGACGGGGTCAGTCCAGCTTCGATGCATTGCTAGGTCTGTGAATAGGTAGTAGTATATTTTAGTAGCAGTTGTATCGGAAAGGCACCTGCGGCTGTCATAACAACACCGGCACCAGTACCCACACAGTGCGCTGCGCTGCCACCTTCCCAAGTTCTCACGCCTTCCTTCCTTCCCTCGCTTCCTTCCTTCCCTCGCTTCCTTCCAGCTTCTCCATAATTATCCCAATCCAGTGAGGTCACCAGCCGGGGCAAGGCGCTGTTTCCCGGTTGCTGCCCCTTTAGTGCATGTCCTCGGTGATGCTTCTGCTGCAGGGCGCCTAACGCCA